>CAJNOP010000230.1:18685-146296 GCA_905250075.1 Rotaria sp. Silwood1
TTTTCTCTACTCAACAATAAATTAATGGAAATAAAAAATATTCATTCCTGAGCAGCATATCAAGTTCTATTACAATATAAAAATAAAGGAGAAAAAATCCACTCGAGTTTTGTATTATACACACTTTATTTATATCTATTGTTTTAGTCAGTAAAAGGAAAATCTAAAATTTCTGACAATTATTATATTCAACTAAACAAAACGTCGCTTTATTTATACGAAACTTCTCAATTGAAAGTACATTATGGATTTTGATGAAATATTTTCTCTTCTTCGAATAATTTTATTCGCAATTATTACTCTCATTGCTGTCATTTATTTGGTTCCAATCATATTTATTCGTCGTTTTCATCGTCCTGATATGATGCTCACATTTAATATATGTTCGGTTACTATGTGTTGTGCCCTCTTCTGGACTGCTTTTTACACAATACTGAAATTGAATGCTATACTTATTTATCAATTTATGTTTACTTCATGCACATTTGTATTTATTTTAGCAACGTTACTAACTTTTCAAGTTCCTTTTAGTTTTGTTACAGCTTCAATTAATCGTTTTTGTTCTGTAGCATATTACAATAGGAACTTATTTAAAACAAAACGATGGGTATTCATCTGTATTTTATGTCAATGGATATGGGGTGCCCTTTTGACAATACCAGTTCTTTTTGGCATTGAACCGGTAAGCTTTTTTTCTTTAATAATAAAAGCTTTAGATAACTTAACATTGAAGTGGATTTTATTTTTTATTGATTGATGTATGTTTTGATAGAGCTTGACCAGCTAAATTCAGTTATGCATCCTTACATTTTATCTCAATTAGATGAGGATTATAGTATAAGTTTATAAAGGCACTTTGATAAATCTGCCTAGTGTTTGTGACCGAAGATAAGACCAAATGTGCTTTCATGTTTGAATAAGATGACTTCGGCACACAAAAGTACTCATTTAGGAGTTAAAAGATCAAACATGACCTTTTTGTATTACAGTGTCCTATACTCTGAAAATTCAGTGGAAAAGCAAAATAAACAGCATATTGAGAATTAGCATGAAAATCTACATCGGAACACATACATTGAAGTGATTCTACGTCAATGGAAAAATCGATTTCATGGTAGTCACAGGCTCAATTTTAGAAGAAAGCTACTGAATGGTAGTAGTCAATTTTCTTTGGAAAGTGGTTTCGCTCAAATATATGTGACCTAATGCAGTTTTGTATGCTAATATTGAATATGTTATTTATTTCGTTTGTCAACTGAGTTTTCATAATGTTCAAACTGTAATAAGCAATGTCATTTTTTATTCTTCTTTTAGTAAAACAAGCAAATGCAATCTAAAAAAAATATATGGCAATTTCTGTACATTGAAAACAGCTAATCGAAGTGAGATAAGATGGTCGGTCTGATTCTCTGTCACTGAAAACTAGATAGGTTTAGAAAAGTATCCCTATCTATATTCATAGTGATTTTCCTCATTATTTATTTCAATTGTAAAAAAATGACATTTTTCTATTCAATTTTTGATAATGAATTAGTAAAGAAAACCATGCTAAAAGACTTAAGAAAAAACTTTAGTTTCATTATATCTTCAGTCCTATCAGTTTTTCAAGCTTTTTTTCAATGAAGACGTAACACCTAGTGTAAATAAAAATTATATAGTCGTAGCAGCTGTTGAAGCTCTATCAATCCATATCTAAAACAATGAAAAATTAAACTATGAGTTATGTACATCTCACATTTCATTGTTTTCTACTTTTTTATTTAAATAGAATTGTGCTAGTTCACAATGGGTCGAAATATATAAGTTGATAGTTATTGTAATAGTTCCATCAATCGTTTTTCTGATTATTAACATTCTGATATACGGTACTGTTCGTTCATCATCTCATCGCATTCAACCATCTGCATTGCCGACAACGGAAAACCGTCTTAATCATATTGGGCAACAAAGAATTAGTCGACGTGATGTTTATCTAGTTCGACATATGATTATTATGTTTTTAATCTTTGTAGGAGGATGGTCTCCATTGTATATACTTTCTGTAGTCCAAAATCCGGTTTTAAATAATTCGAATCTATCTGCATATTTTACTGTATGGTGTCAATTGACTATATTATGTGACATTATCGATCTTTATTGGTACAATCGTTTAGTGAGAAATTATCTAAAAACGATTTTTTGTCGATGTTTCCTATGGTAGAAGTAAATATTTATGAATTTTTATCTGAAGTTATCACTGATCGATGAAAGGCTAATTTACAAACACCATTTACGTAATAATCCTTCTCATGTCATTCTTTTCACAAATAAGACAAGGCTTTACAGCAGTTATAATCATAACTTTGTGTTGAGTGTTATTACAGATATTTATCTCATCATTCTATCAATAATGATGAAGAGATTTCGTCAAGAGTGTGTGAGTATGGCTGTTGATGCGAAAAATGACTAGAGTGACACCCACACCCTCGTCCACAAATACTCACAACCACAACCTACACCCTATCGAATGGTGTAATCAAAGTTTAGAAAATGTTGTTTCTTCGTTGTAAAATTCGCTACACAAAATTGGGTCCAAAGGTGTCCAAATAATTTTTCTACATAGTGCATATGAATTAATATAGCATGTGAAGAGCAAAATGACATGCCGAAGGATTATAGAACGTTCATTTAATTCTATAATTTATTATCGTTTGACTAGATTTTTATGTGACTATGGAAATATTATAATAAATTAAAACAAAATAGTAAAAATTAATTCAATATGATTAATATTCAAGATGACACCTGTTTAATTGATAATTCGAGTAAAGAAAAGAAAACATATTCATTTCAATTTAATATATTTATGAGCATTGTGTTGAAAAAATAGTTAGTTTATTACATTTATGACTTTTTTCCAAGCTTTTATGTTAATTTAAAAGTATTTGCAAGAATGAATACAGAAGCCAGTATAAATAAGACAAGTATGCAATTGATAATGAGTCTTCTATTATCACTGTTTCGAAAACGCAGGTCTGTCTTTATTCAATTGTATAACACTCATCAATTTGTTTACTAGATAAAGTGCCTTTGAAGATGTTCTACATGACTAACACGGAAATTAAAGTAAATAACAAAAAAAAGTACCTGTGAGTACTGTTTTGACACTATAACTAACGGTTCAACAGTTCGAGTTTCAGTATAGAAATAAACGAATTCAAGTAATTGTCATAGGACATAAAATTTTAATAGACAACGTATTATTTTCAATTCATATCTATTTAATTGGTTAATGAGTTTTCGTAGAATCAGATTTTTTGTTAAGTAACATGCATAAGATTTTTGTGTAGTACTTCTTCATTTACATCAAAAGACAAAAAAAAAAGAAAAGTAGTTTCATTAATTATTAACTATACATACAAGATATTTATGAATAATTAATAAAATAAACGAATAGAATAGGATATGATATCAAATTACAAGAAAGTGTCGGTTAGATTTCATAGTTTTATTTTATCATAAAACAAAGAAAAATTATTTGTCGTACCCGGCATTATATTGTTTTTAATCAGTTTATTGGATATTAATAGACATCTATATTCTTTATTTTATTTTGTGGAAAAGACTATAATGAAAGTAGGCAATGAGAAAAATACTAAAACGGAAAAGACGATTATGAGATAGAGCAGAATTAAAGGAAGAGAAGAAGCAAATAAGTCTTCACTATAAAAACTCTTCCAACTTTTCTATTTTTTACGCTGCTCAAGTTTATATAATATAACATAACGCTTTCTTTCTCATCTCAGTTTAGAACAATTTTCTGTTTTGTAACTACTGTTTCTTTTTTAAACTAGTAGCTGCACAAGGGTTAATATTAATTATTTTATACAATGAATGTATATATGTCTTTGTATAATAATATATCTTCATCTAAACAACTAGAACCATGTTATATTCTACGACCTCTTGGATATTATTTATTTGTTCTTTGGATTATTGGTACAAGTCTAAATGCTTACATATTATATGTATTTATACGATATAAAAATTTACGTCAATCATCAACGAATATATTCATTTGTGGTTTGATATTAGTAGATTTTTGTGGAGCTTTGTTCGAAATACCATTATCAGCTATTGCACTTGTAGGATGCAGGTTGAAATTTTTATTTAAACATTTGTTTTTTTTTTTCATTCACTTTTTACTTCAGATGGATGTTTAGTTATGTTGGTTGTGTACTAGAAGCTATTATAGCTTATTTTGCTGGTTGTTCAAATATGTATATGTTGTGTTTAATTTCTATTGATAGGTATACGAGAAAACCTTTGATTATTTTAAATGAAAATAGAAGATTTTATTGTATTTAACAGATATTTTGTTGTGACAAGATTGTGTTCAACGTCAGTTATATTGGTTAAACATGCTTATATAACTGTTTTATGTGGTTATTTATTAGCTTTATTTTGGACATTACTTCCGGTTATTGGATGGTCTAGCTATGATTATGAAGTCTCATTTCGATTTGCTTCTTTTTCTTTAGTAAATATAATCATGTACTTATAGGGTGTTGGAGCATCTTGTAGTGTAAAATGGGAAGAACGATCATTGAATGTAACTAGTTATAATCTAACTATTTTTATATTTGTTTACCTAATACCAGTTATTATTATTATTGTAACGAATATAAGTGCTTTTCATGTAGTAAGTAAATCTTTTATTAATTTGAAAATAAAAATAAAGAGAATATATAAATTTTTTTTAGATTCGTAAACGTCGACGTCGCACAGGTAGGGTCCTGCGGGAACGACTTTTTCCCGTGTTTTCCCGTCCCGTTTCCCGCGGGAATCGGGAACGGGAATTCCCGTGAGACCTTAGGAACGGGAATGCGGGAACGGGAATTCTGGTGGACACTCCGGGAACGGGAACACGGGAACGGGAATTGTATTAAAAATTTCTGTTCCCGGCAAACCCTATGTCCGATTTCTGTTTGCATTAAAATCTGTTAATCTTACAGTATTCGATTTCCAATAACCATTTGAAATATAATTGAAAAGAGAACAAATATCAGTGAACAAAATCAGACAAGTTCATTCAAACATAGATTATGAGAATCACGATATTCTTTACCACCATCGTCGTCGTCGGCATCGAAGTTGGGATCATCAAGATTACATATATGTCAAACTTGAAACTTGAATTCAATTGAAATTTCAAGTTTCAACTGAAATTTCAAGTTTCAAGTTTCAATAGGTTTATGAGCCTTGAATCAGAAATTTACTTTTAATATACGGAATCTTGTATTGTAAGAAACATGATGTCGCTAAAAGCTAGTATCAAGTAGGAGTAGTGTTGATGAATGTGAATAATGAAATCATTGTAGCTATTCTCAAAGCATTACGGGAACGGGAATACGGAACGGGAACGAAACTTTTGTTACGGGAACGGGAATACGGGATCGGGAACGAAAATTTTTGTTACGGGAACGGGAACGCGGGAACGGGAACAAAAATTTTCAATACGGGAACGGGAACACGGGAACGGGAACCAAAAAAAGTTGTTCCCGCAGGTCTCTACGCACAGGTCTAAATTTAGATGAATCTCATGCTCATCGCCAATATTTAATTGAACGTCGTATAACATACACTGTTATTTTCATCATTGGTAATAGTAGTAGAGATTTGAACAAAAAGAAAAGAATTGAATTGAATATGTCTTTTGCTACTCTTAAGGTGGTTATCTTCTTGCTTGGACTCCATATTCAATAATGAGTTTTATTCGTGCCTTTACTGATACTGAGTATTTTCCGCCTATTCTCGGAACAATACCAGCGTTTTTTGCTAAAACAAGTCTTGTGTAAGTTTCTTTTGTTTTTCTTTACGGAGAAAATAGTTTTTATTTCGTTATTTAGGTGGAATTCTTTAATTTATGTTATGCGTAACGGAAATATTCGTGATTATCTTCCATTCTGTAGAAATTATCGTTTTAAAGAAACAAGTACATACATATTCCTTTCATCCTTTTTTGTATCATAAAAACTCATTAATTTATAGATAGAATTTCTGATCCAATACGTTACTAAACTTATCCATTTTCTACAGTTCAATTACCATTAACATCAATACCAAGTTCTCGTCGAAATTAATTTTATAAAAAAGAAAAATTGTGTTTTAACTGATATTTCGTAAATAAAATGACGCGAACTAAAGAAAGCTAATATCGACACCAAAATATATGACAGGTGACTATTTTGTCAATAGATGTTGATAGAAACAAGATAGAGGCCTGCGGCTTTCAGCACGGGAAAGGAAATTATTTTCTTCATAAAAGTAAGTCAAAATCTGATCGACCATTAATTGACCAATCAGGTGAACGATATGGTCGACATTTTGTAAACATTATTGTGAAAATTTTCACCATTGGGCTCTGACTTCAAATTCAATCATTAGGTAGAAAAAAATATTCTCTTTCGATCTACAACAAGGTCGAGCTCTCTAGTTTGTTTCGTTCAGAAGTTATTTTCGTTTTTCTGAGACATCCAAAATCAATCAAACGAGCTGTAACCAAGGCAGAATGTGTTAGGATAGGGATAATCGACCAAGTTGAGTCGAGTGGTAACATTTGTTCTTATATTGAAAGCTATCTGAAGCTATTATATTAGTGTTTTCGAGCATGCGGTGTGTGAGTGTGATTGAAGGGAGGATTTAACTCACACTCACACCCTTCATCCTGGTCTATTTTATACAGAGTGTGGGTGAGGGTGCTGATAAAAAGAAGACCCACACCCACCAATACCTTTATTGTCTTTAATTTATGTCTCGTACATGGGTCAATTCTGATCTCCTTCAAGATACACGTTGAATTTCATCAAAAAATAAATATAATTCATATCAGTCGAATACTATCTCTCCTTCCAATATTTTTAACTTTCGATATTCTCAGCTTTCGACATTTTTACATTCGGCATCTTTCTAATTTTTTTTAACACTTTTACTGTTCAACATTTTAAGTTTTCGACCGAACTTCAGATACCCCTTTCCTCCCGTTGTTAAATTCATGTTTTTCTTCCAATTTCTGCAATCGAAGCTCAAGTATGTAAAAGATACCAATCTTTCTATTGAAGAAAACAATTAATACTTTCATTTAATTGTATTACTGCATATCTGGACTTATCACTGAAACTCATTGCCATCGGAAAAATGGATGCGAACCGGGGTGTGGGTGTGTGTGAGTGTGGGTGGTGTGGGTGGGTGTAGGCCTGGGTGTGGGTGTGACTTCGGATAGAAACAAACTCAAATTCACACCCACAACCTTAAAGACCGATAATTTTTCCAGTTTGTGGCATAGAATTCAAGTATAGTGTAGTCTTTTGAATCAGATGCTTTCTAGAAATAAAAAAAGTTCGTTACCACAAACAATAACAGAATCTAAAATTAGAAATAATATGATCCTCAGAATAAAATACTAGTTGATAAAAGTTGCGAATCGCAACTTGCGATGGAACTGCACAGGATAGACGATGAAATTAATTATGAAGCAAAGATAAATCACATTTTTGATCTGTTACTTCGTTACCTCTCCTAATTTCAGGCTATACTTCACTTTCTCATTAACTAATAAGATAATTGTATGAAAGTGAAAAACGCTACTGAATGACACTTCAACGAGACAAGTAAATTACATCATTACTTCAGTGCTGTATGATTTTACTAGGATTCGTAGACAACACTGGAATAATAGAAATAATAATATCTTGCAGGGTGTGGGTGGGATTGTATGCCTACCATACTCTTAGACCTACACCGACATCCACATCCACCTACACCCACAGCCCACCCACATCCACACCCACCTACACTCACTATTACCTATTGCATTTGCATTCACTTACGAGTAGGAATCCATTGAAGTTGTTTGGCAAATAAGTAAAAGAGCAGCAAATAGTATAACGGCCATCAGTTTTGAATTTGTGTGTTTGTTTAGTGTTCCGTTAGATAGTGGTTGGCAGACAATTCTCTACTTTTCCTTTGCTGTTCCATCTTCTCCGGTTTTTTGCATTTTGGCTTAGTCTTGTCTTCTGTAGCAGACATAGAAATTATATTGAGGAGATGGAAAGAAATCACACAAGAAGTGAAAGCAAATGGGGTGTAGATTGGGTATTGGCGTGGATGGTGTGGGTGTGAATCATTTACGCACGCATCGACATCTACATCCACATTGACACCCACACCCCTCAAGATGTGTTTTTGAGACTATAGTATGACGTGATATTGTGCAATACTGTCAACTCTTTTCTTCGTTCTTCTATCGCATCGGCATGAAATCTACGACAAAGCTTAAAATTTCTCGTTTCTTTGATTCATCTATTGCTCAATCATGCTGTTTGTATTGAAATTTTCCAAGTGTTCTTTATTACAGGTGTATTGATATGGTCAAAGAGATTTCTTTTCTCGTTTTAAGATTAATAACCTTTATTACGAAAACACGATTATGTATATAGGGAAAAAGAAAGGAAAAAGGAAGGTGGTTATTTCTTGGTCTATTCTCACCTTACAGTAGGATATACTTGGAAAAAAACAGTTGAAGAAAGATAGATCAAATAACAAGAAAAGAAGAGAAGTAAAGTACAAAGAAAGGAAAAGAACATGAACGATAGAGTCAGGGCTGCCAAATCCAAATTTCAAAAACTAGGAGTTTTTTGCGAAAAATCAGGAGTTTACCACGGGATTTTTACTGAAAAATCAGGAGAAAAATCAGGAGAAAAATCAGGAGATGTTTATTGAAATCAGGAAATGAATTCGTGGTCTTCTCTTAAAGAAAACTGAAGTTTTCGTTCATCTAATCACTCGTTATGTCCTTTGATGACAAAATTTCCTCTAAATGATATATATTTTTAAAAAACATAATTATGTGGAATTTATTTTACTACTCATTTCACAGTGGTTTATCAAAATATACCGACAAAATAGAAAATGAAGTTTAATTAGACATCAATATGTAACTAAACAAAATGGGCATACATGAACAATAATTTATCAGCTATATCGTTCATGCCACTTTTGTAACATGACCATGAACGAAGGGGTCGCAAGTCCTGAGTATGCTCGAGCCTACTCTACGTCGGACAGCTAAAGGCTTAGGTAGGCTCGTGGATGGAATAAATGAAGGCTTAGATAGCGTCTATTCGTAGATGATGGAATCACACGGCTTGAGTAGACTAAAGCCTATCTTAGATTCAGATTCTATAGACTATGATACGCTCAAATAATTGTTTTCTACTACGTCAAATTGATAGGTTTGTGCAGTACATAAAAAATTTGTACAGACGTCAAGATTTTTTTGTCGCTATCGGCAAAAAATAGTAACATTTATTGAAACAGACCTAGAAACTGTTTTTGAGAAAACTTTTAGTTGTGTATGGATAAATGTCAAATCTTAGGTCAGCCATGATTTAAAGTGGGGTTCTTTCGTTAAAAGTGACGAAGTACTGCATAAAAAACCTGAATCATATCAGGTAGTATCTGCCAAAGACTTTCATCATTTTTAGCAACTAAGTTTACATTACCCGATCATTAGTGTTATGAGAACAACTTTTCTCGATTATTCTTTCTGTTCTCAGAAAAAATTTGTTGTTCTCGCCAGTATATTCTCTTTCTCGGAAAAAACTTGTGATCTTGTTCTTACACTGTCTTTCTCAGAAAAAAATTGTTATTCTTGTTCTTACACTCTCATTCCCAGAAAAAATTTATTTTCACTTCCGTAAGCAGAAGCGTAAACCAATTCATAGATCGGTGGTGTGTAAGTGTGATTTTATTATTTTTTTCTTTCAGTAGCGACTGAAAATACTCAACTTTTTTAGTCAGTCGGCGGAGGCGAGTGAATTTGTTGGACGATTCTTTTAAGATTTTCTTATTTCCGAGAAATTATCGGATGGAAATAGAGAAAACGGTACTTCTTCAGAATACGCACACCCCTTCATTCACACTCATTGTCGTGCCAGCCAATGTGTGCATAGGGTGTGTGCATTCTGAAGAAGAACTGAGAAAACAATGGTAGAGAACACACTGATAAAAAACCTAAACAGAAACATCGTTGAAGAGTGATCTCAGGCGTCGAAAAATCTTCAAAACTGTTAATTTTTTTCCCACCGACAGCGGTGACTCAGCTCGTTGATTTACACTTCTAATCATAAGACTTCAGGAATTCATATTCTTGTTTTAGTTTTAGATTGTAAGATAACCGTGACACGACTTCAAATTAAAAATATAATTATGATTGGAGCTACAGTAGATTAGTTACGTAAAAATAGAAAGCTGTTACATACATGTATCTGAATATGTATGCAAATACGAGAAAACATGCGAGAACACCAATACTTAATAGAGTTCCCATTGCCATAAGAAATGGAGCGAGAAAACGACGAGTATAGAAAAATATTCATGCAGAACAGAATCTTTTCAACACAGTAAAAACATTCATAATGTAATATCGTTTTTGTGGACACTGTTGCTCAGACATTATTTCGTTTTTTAGTACAGCAGATAGAAAACAATTCTTGTGAGAGTTGAAAGTCAATGAAGATAATCATCGACATGTTTTCTTAAATGCACGTTTTTGACGCATAAGTTGCAAATGCTTTTCTTATCCCTATCAGCATCATACATTACAAAATACGAGTTTGAAATGAGAAACGCTAATTTTGTTTCATCAAGATGACATCAAAAAAATTGGCTTACTCCATATTTTTAATTTTCTGGTGCGAATCCTGTAAAAAATTGTTGAGCCTACCCTAGATCCAAAACATTTCGTCATCTATGAACATGGCCATATTTTTCTGAAGACTGAATTTGTTTCAATAGGTCTGAATTATTTAAAGGATAATTATAGAACTTTGTACAACTGAGATGATTATTCATTTAGTTCCTAACTATGCACCAATAAGATTGTACTTCAAATCGTTTCTATTATCAGCCCACAAAAATTTCATGTGGCTGAAGGTCAATTCACAAACAGCATTCTAGATTGATATAGAAAAAGCGAACTAAACTAGTTTTTGTCCATGAGGTACATTTTAACCGTCAAGAAGATAAGCTCACAAATAAACGCATGTTATCAGGCATAACAAGCAGAAACGACGTGTTTTCTTATTGTCTATTGCATCTATGAAATAGTGTGATAGCTCTCTTTTTCTTTGTCTTATTGATTCAAAATATCACTACAATTAAACGTGACGAAATCCTTTAAAAAACCAGGAGAAATCAGGAGAAAATCATAAAAACCAGCTCCTGAATTCAGGAGATTTTTTCACCAGGAGAAAAGTCTAAAAATCAGGAGTCTCCTGGCCAAATCAGGAGATTTGGCAGCCCTGGATAGAATAGAAGGAAAATACCATATGTCAGAATATGTACGACATCTAGCGAACTAATATCTTATTTGTTCGCTTACATTCTTGCTTCTGCATTTTTTTCCAGTTTCTTTGGGTATTTCCCACTTTATGAACCTATATATGAACAACGTTTGAAAATAAAGATTCACTGTTCATTGAAGCAATCGTCCTGTAAGAGTTTTCATTCTAAAAAGCAAAAACAAGTGGCTGCACAACGGTTTGTAAAAAAAAAACTTACTTTTCATTTCTCTTTAATGGTAACATGACACCAGAGGATAGATTTCATTCCCTATTTTCTTCAATATTGAATCAGCAAAATTTTTCTGTTTTTATATTCTAGATATAAAAGGTATAACTAATCTTATAATTTGTGACAATCTTTGGGAAATGGCAACAAATGTAAGTAATGCAACTTATAGATAACTATGGTGAAAGTATTTTCACATTCACTTGATATTCTGATCTCCATTCATTTAGAACATATCAGAAACGGGTCTTGATTCACACAAACGAAAAATATTTATTCAAAAATTAGGTGCTGATACAACAAAATGGTCATTAAAAGATTATTTCTCGAAGTATCCAATCGAGTGGTGTGATGTTCCAATTGATGAATTAGGTAAGATTGCAACATCGTTTCTAATTGATAAGAAAAAAAAGGCTCAGACACAGTATTTTATCAGTGAAATGAAGAGATGTCTATAAAAAAATGTTGTTTACTTTTTAAGGTAAAAATAAAAGACATGGCATCGTCATGTTTCACAGCAAAGAAAGTGTTGATGCTGTAATGTCACAACGTTACCATCAAATAGATGGAAAAGAAGTTTTTATTCATCGATCGGTCCCAAATCAAGGACCACTGAAAGATAATATAGAAATTCAACGTTTGATTGTTTCTAGTCCAAACAACCAATCATTGGTCGAATCTGATATCCACAGTTACTTTTCGCAATATGGTAAAATATCTGACATTACTCATACAAAAAATGGAGATAATACGTGGGTCATTCATTTTGATTAGTAAGTGCTAGAATACAATGAATTTGTTGAATTAATGTTTGCTTTGGTTTAGTTACGATTCAGTCGATCAAGTTCTTTTGAATTCTCCACATCGTATTGGAGGAATCGATGTAAATGTTACGAAACATCATCAAAATTTCTTGCATAGAAGCTCAGCTCCACCAGAACCGGCACTGCACACTGATAAGAATAACACTGAAGCAGGATCGAAAAAATCCAATTTGAAACACGTGACTATGAGTAGGTTTATGCCTTTTATCTCGAATACAAGTCTACTTTGTTTTCTATTCAGATGAACAAGTATCATGTCTTAGTCTACCCACAAAAAAATATCGCATTCATATTACAAATTTACCGGCGAATATAGATGCCGAGACATTATCACAAGAATTCGATTGGGACATTTATGATATTGTTATGAATCCGTCCAACAATGATCGAGCATTGTCAACAGAGTGTTGGCTGAAAAATGCCATTGATGAAAGAGAAGTGAACAATTTTGGTCAAAGGTGGAATAAACAAAGCATCAAAGGATCAATCATTCAATGTGAGAAAGAAGAAGATGAAATAGAATTTTGTAATAAATTTCAGTTTGGTCGGTGTGAAAAAAGTAGTGACGAATGTCATTGGGAACATATACCTTGTACGGCAAATGGTGCTTGTTCGTTGACTTGTCCTTATGGCCATGCATTTGGAATGAAGACAGAACATGATTCTCCAAATAGTAAGTCAAATTCTCAATTAATAAAACACAGAAATAGGTTATTGAAAATCGGTAAAGATGGAATATTGTATATTTGTTGTTCACAGGACACTTTCCACTGACTATATTTCAATTTAATAGCGATTACAGGAAAAACTCTATTCATCCTTTCATTATTTATTTTAGGAACCTGTACGGACTATCGCATCAAAATAACTGGTTTTCAAACAGAAGTCACATCCCAAAATCTTACTCAGCGATTTGGTTCAAACAAGTATTATGTCGATCGAAAACATGATCGTATTGGCTACGTGGTCAAAATCAAAACTATGAAATATGCGAAACAGTTGATGACAAAATGGCATAATAAAAACATTGATGGCCAACTAATAAAATGTCAATTAGAACTCAATCCAATCCTATTCACTCATCGTCATCGCTCTCAATCACGAGCAGCATTGGCTGATAGAGAACAGAAACATAACCGTTGCCGCAGTCGTCCACGAGATGCTTCCAGTATCCAAAGTAGTCAAGAAACATCTGATCTCGGTGATACTGACAAAACTTTGTCGATAACATGTGACAACCGAGAAATGGAGAGAGACCGTCGCATTATTCGCAAAGCTTTTAATGATATTACTCCAACTCCATCGAAGACTAATCTGCATCATGCAAGTTCATCAGAAAGTATCTCAACATTGGTCGAAGCGAAATGTAAGTTCCTTTGCACGATTGATTAAACGAACTTCTAGACTAGAGTTCTATGTTATAGATCAGTTACCAAGCGATGTATCCGCAGATGAATGGGAAATAACAAAAAGCGCATCCAATAGCGATGGAAAAGTATTATTAATACGTGGCAAAGCAGATCGAAAACGTCTAGCCGTAATCAAGATTTACCCGAATCAATCCTTGAAGGACTTGTATCAAGAAATAACTGTAATGAAACATCTAAAAGGTAAGATGAACATCGAGGAAAATACTTGTGATCCACAACTATATTAATCATCTCTGTTGCAGATGTGCAAGGTGTCAGTCAATTGATTGAACCAGAGAATATATCGAACAATCTTACTCAACAAAGTCTTGACAAAGCCAATCTATGGATGATTATGAAACGTGCTCCTGGATATTCGTTAAAAGAATTCATCGAACGAAAATATCGAGTTGTCCTTGAAATTTCAACAGCCATTCAACTTACTCTGAATCTAGTAAGAATTCTTCAACAGGTGCATGGTAGAGGTATCTTCCACCAGAATTTATCACCTGAAAATATTATGATCGAATGGGATTTAAACAGTACATCGATTGATCAAGCCCTATTGACTGTGCTGAATTTCAGGCATGCTGTCTTTGTATCGACCAGTAAAGATACGGCAATTGTATCATCAACACAGAAATGGTATCATGCACCGCAAACGAATATCACAAAATTGAGTTCGACGATTGATGCATCTGGGATTTGTGCGATTCTTTTTTGGTTACTGACACAGATGGATCCTCGACGTGAGAATGATGAACTTCCTCATCAACAAGCTCGCGATAAACTCAATGACATGATTAAAGGTGCTGTCAACTCAACAAGTTTACAAAATCAGCTGAAAATGTATCTAATGGACACATTTGATTGTGCTTTCGGCTATCCAAACTACCATCCATGGACGATCAATGACCTCGAATGTCGACTAGAGTCGATTCATCAATTATTGGTACTAAATGTTCCAGAACTGACTACAGTAAGTGCCATTTTTCAACAATTGGCATCGATCTCTGACTCATTACCGACTCCACCTATCACAATTAATGATGCTCAACGAGATGCCTTTGAAAAAGCAGCAAAAGCATTCTGTCGGGCAAAGGAATATTTCTTACAGGATAAACAAAACCAATTTGAATGGTCCGATGGAAGTTGTACATGGGTTTATAGTCCACATAGTTTGATCAATGAATATTACAATGATGATGTGCTCACTTATCATTCATTACGCGGAAGAACGACCACCACCTATTCGATAATCATCACGTGTCTGGCTAGTTGTATTGAAGGACTCGTGATGACGTTGTCTATTAGCACTAATGTCAATGGCAAAACGATTCGAATGCCTATTGGCCAATATTCAACAGCTCAAGATTATGCCACACAGATACAAGAGAATTTTGGAACGGAATTGAAGAATCTTCTCTTAGCTATCTACAGAGAAAGAAAATCTATAAAACATTAGTAGAACACTATATTCGCTTGCCACTTTTTCTTCTGAAAAGTAGCAAGATTCTTATTAAAGAATTATAATAAATACAAGAATCTAATGATATCAGATGCAATGTTTTGGTTTTCTTTGGATGTGGGTGTAGGTGTGAGTGTTTTGTAAAAAGAAGGCTCATACACACCTCACACTCACCCACACCCCGCGCCCTTCGAATTATTTAACACGTTTTTTTAAAATGTTCTCGAAAACTTTTCCAAGATGAAAAATAACTATTTAGTTTCTTGTTTTTCATGACAAGGATACGAAAAGATACTGAAAACAAATGAATGAAGAAAGATCGTGCTTAGAAAGAACCGTTATACATTGATCTCTATTTGTATTGACTGGAAGCCTAAAAGCGAGTTCGAAATAACGCTTATTATGGTTCCGCTATAGCATTAACATGATCGAATTTTAATGGGTCCTGAGTATTCATTCTTGAAATGCTATAAATAAATTATTACTGCTGAATATGAAAATGCCTAGACAACTTTGAACTGATAGATGAAAGAAAAAAGAAAAAAATACAGACTCCCTTCTATTATAAACGAGAAAGAAATTCCAGAACGAAAAGAAATTTAAACACTATGTAAATATTGTGACGTATACAATTTCTGTTAAATAAAATCTTATCTCATGTTCATTCATACGTATTGTTTGAATTTCATGACATAAACTTTCACCATCAACAAGTTCCATAACACAAGAAATAATTTTTCCTAAAAACAAATTCTTTTTTAATTTCTTCATATAGAAATCAATTCTACATACTTCTTGATGAATTGTACAAAAAAGCTTTAATAATATAAGAATTTCCTTGACTATAATGAATTAATATTTGTCTTTCAACTTCTAATTGTTGTCGGGCTTGTTCATATTTGTACTATCAGCTAATTTGATAGTGTGTGTGTGAGTGTTGATTGAGATGAAGAGAAACACCACATCCACATTCTACATCCATAATAACACTCACATCCACACCCACACCCAAAGCACCATACCCATCCGAATGTTGATTTCTTACTTTTTTTTCTTCTACGACCATCACATTTTTGGTAGGATAGGATTAAGTACGCTAAAAAAACGTAAAAGCAATATCGAGTTCCTATTTATTGAAAGATGATACTGTGTAATTTGCGAAGATTACGTTTTAAAACATTATACATGTGTTAGGAATAAAGAAAGGGATACAATCACCATTGTCTCACTTTAACGCAAGCTATGATTACGACAACAATTTGTTTTTTCATATTCGTTCTTTTTAGGTAATTCTAATTTCTTTTTTTTTAATTCATCGAACATTGCATGATCTTTCATTTTAGTCTCACAGGTTTGATTCGCATTGCGTTGGACACGTTGATCTTTTAATTTAGTCTTTCTATAGTTCGAGTAAATTCTCAAATATGTCATCGGATGTGTCAATATGATAAATGCTCGACAAATAGTGCATGTGGGTGTTTTCGTATGACAACTGATAATGATAGTAGCATTTGTGGTTTTCTCTGGCCGACTTGTTCTCAACTTGTTGCATGTGGTCCTCCAAACAATGCTTGTTATCAGCCTGGTCATATCTGTGTGCATCATCCTCGATGTTTTAATCATCCTGTTTGCTATCCGTTGTCGATGACTGGACAAATCTGTCCACCACTATCAAGTAAGAGAAGCAAGAGTTGTCTAATTATTTTCGATACTAAAGCACTTTTTGGTTCTGTTTGGAACCTTATTTAGCAGAGCATCGAAAGGATATATGATGAGAGCAATCAGATGAGAAAGCGAAAGACTAATTGAGGACAATCTAGCAGGAAAATTGTGGGATGTAACAGAAATTCCTATATAATTCCATGGGTAACAACAAAATTCAGTTACCATCGAAACTAGGGAATTCGATGTGGAAACCTATGGAATGCGATACCATCCATTTCTACGGAAATCCGAGATACAACATCTTCATGGAAAGTTGTGAGAATCTCGGAGATCTTGCCGTTTCCTATAGAAATCTATTGTATTTTTTATCGAGTACTATGAAACTCCATAGAATTTAACTGTGGGATATTTTCTGTTCAGTAGGAGAGAAATTCGATTTTAGTTGATGAGATAGATGACATTTGTGTCTCAGCTCGACGAATAGTTGTCATTCATTTGAAATAGACTATTGATAGTGACATTGCAGATTCATTTATTCGAAATTTGTTTCATGAAAATCGTCTAACCATATTCACTGTCCTTGTATCATTTTGCTAGAAAAATCTTACAGTGTGATATGAATATTTATACAAAAGATCTATTTTACTTGACAAATCGATGTCTTTAGTTCTCTACATTGATTTAGCTCCATTTTTACCATCGAAACCTGGTGATGGCATTTCTGCAACAGCGACATGGATTCAAAGTGCTACTACTGTGGCTGGTGTTAATAGTCCAGGATCTGCACTTAATCAGTTGTATTATCCCCGTGGCCTCTTTGTTGATGAAAATCACACTATTCATGTTGCAGATTGGGAAAATCATCGTATAGTCAAATGGTATCGTGGCGTTTCTATTGGTCAAATAGTAGCAGGTGGACATGGACAAGGAAACCATACAAATCAATTGAATGAATCGTCCGATGTTTTGGTCGATAAAGATGAAACAATGTATATAAGTGACAATGGCAATCGGCGTATTTTGCGATGGTCTCAAGGTGCTCAAAATGGAGAAACAATTATTGAAAATATCTCTACCTTTGGTATAGCACAAGATGATCAAGGATCACTTTACGTGTCTGACTCGATCACAGGTGAAGTGAAGAAATGGCGTGTTGGTGACACGATTGGACAAGTGATCATTTCGGGACTAAATCAACCTAATACATTATTTATTGATCGAAATCGATCTGTCTATGTAGCCGACACCCATAATCACCGAGTAATAAAAGTGGATGAAGGAACAACACAACTTTCGATTGTTGCTGGTGGATCTCATGGTCATGGATCAAACCATTTATCATTCCCGCGCGCTGTTATTGTCGATGCGTTGGGCACTGTTTATGTGGCGGATACTAATAATCACCGATTAATGCGGTGGCCACATGGAGCTGAATCAGGCAGTGTCATTATTGGTAGTCGTGGCCAAGGTTCGCAATCTGATCAACTTAGTGGACCTACGGATTTATCATTTGATCTTGAAGGAAATCTCTATGTCGTCGATCATTATAATCATCGTGTGCAAAAATTTGCACTGAATACGAGTTCATGTTGACACAGGTAAGTATATTAGTCTTCTCTGCATTTGATACTTGTTCTGTTCTTCAGGACAAACACAGAAGAAAATCAAATGATGTTGAAGTGCATAGAAGAAAGAGAGATTTCAAGGTGGTGATGATCATGTGTTTCATCTTTTTTTTTTAAATCCTAAGTGTAAAATGAAATAAAATAAAGTTATACTAGCAAAATGGTTGAAGATTCAAATCGATCTAATATAAAGGGTTCTTTGAGAGCATTTATTTGTACAAGAGCTCACATGGATAGAATGTTCTAATAGTTTCCATTGATCGAAAGAAATAAGGTTTTTCGTATGTGAATCGTGCATCTTACTCAGTCTGTTAAACAAAAGAAAAGCTTTATGTGCAATGATATGACATAATCTTTGTTTCTTGTTCAAGCACGGAACAACATAGATTATTGCCCTTCTTTTCGTGTACGAAAAATCAATTCAGAAATTCGAATGCATTGTTTAGTTTCTGTTCACATTCAATTCGACAATGATCCGTGTTCAACACGAATAGTTGAAATTAAATTGAAAACGTCGCATATAATTGATGATAGTTAAAGATTTGAATACGATTTGACTTTATATAGTGAAACAACACGTATCTAATGATATCAGTGAAGATATTTTGCAGTTAGAAGCTTGAACGCTGGTTTGAATCAATTTTCTTGGATATTTTTTCTCCTGACGAAAATATCGAACAGTATTACATCCTCTCAGGGCGACGGAGACTGAAAGTAAATGAGTGACTAAATCGATTTCGTCGTATTCAAAACAGCAGCCATGTTCGTTAAATGAAGTTTCAAGCGTTTAAGAAAAATCTGTCAGTTAGAAAAGTATTAATAGTTCTTTGAAATATTTGCTGTTAAAGTCATTGTAACGCAAATCTTTTGTACATCATTCCATAAGCAATTTAATGACTACGATCAACAATATTCTTATTCAAAGTAATCATAGCAATTTGTTGTGTATTGTGTGCCCAATATCAATTGAATGTTGATCACTTGTTCTTTTCTTCTTCTATGAAGATAGCATTTTTCGTACAATGCATGAATTGTCATGAGTCCTCTTGCGAGTAATCTGAACACTCATCCTAGGAACTCGTACACATTGTGTGAATACATTCACTGCAACCTTCGGCAAAGTTCTCAATTGTTATTACCAATTCAACTAGGACAAAAATTCATTTATGGTCAATCAGTCGAAATTCCATGCAAACAAAAAAGTAAATCATTGAACTCTTTTGCAGTGATACTTGTAAATGTAAACATTGGGTTTGACAACTCTTAATGTTCATTCTTTTCGACCTGCCTCATTTTTGGGACTCATTTTTCTGAATTAGTATCAATTGTTGAGCCATTTGATCTTGATTGAATCGCTGTTCAAGAAATACCAAACAATGTTTAATATAGAAGGAGTTTCGCTCAGGTCTTTCGTTACATCATTCTGTTTATGACAAATGTAATAGAGATTTTTTGATAACGGTATTATCTCCTATTATCCAATTTTGATCTCATTCAAACTAAACAAGTTTGGCATTGCCAGGTGACAGCAGATCTTTACTTCAATGTCATTTAGATGGCAATCATCTATTTGCTTCAAGTCAATCATTGACTGTAAGCCATTTGAATCAAATTAATGAAGATGATCAATTAGAATAATTAAAAAAGGGTGTGGATGTAAAAAAAAACGGGTCAATAGTCAGACCCAAAACTCTCCATATCCACATTCATACCCTATTCTCTTGGACTTTTTAGAATCCGTTTTGTTTGCTCAACAGGATTCATAGATTCGTAACCCGGTGCAGTTGATGAACTATCGAGAAAAGACAGCGAGATTTCACAAACGAAAAACATTCTAAAACATTTTCGTAACGAAAGCGTACTTCAGGATGGAAAAGACAAATTGAAGCTGAAGTTTGCTTTGCATGGTTCCTGCTGTTGTATATGATTGTTTTACCTTATCTCAACGAAATTTGTATAATCGTCAAAGAAAATAAAGAGTGAAACAGAAAGCAAGAGAATGAAATAACGAAACTTATTTACTTCGTGTCGTTTCTCATCACTAGAGCCAAACTAATCATTCTTAACTATCAATCTCTGTGTTGAGGGTGAGTGTGGGTGTGGGTGTGAAAAACAACATGACACACCCACACCCTATTAGATTTCTTCCTCCATTCAAATTCATGAAACATAAAATAAATCTCTCCGAATCGGTCGAAAATTCACAATTTTTAATTTTTTTTCAACTGACTATTCGATATGTGCTTTGCATTGAAACAAAACCTAAGGATAGTTGCAGAAAGAGCGTTCAAAACTAATCACAATTCGCATGAAGAATCGAAAGGAATCCAGTAAGTCTCAATATAGGACATATTCTTATCTTCGATTAGAAATTCGAGAAATTGATTTATCCCTGCGGACAAAAATAAATGCCCAGTATCGAGAATCGTTGAACTTTCAGCGATTGTTCATATTAGTTGTGACCAGTTTTGAACGCTTTTTCTGATCATATTCTTATACTTTGTTTAATACAAAAAAAAGATCTCAAAATCAGTTGGGATCAGTCGAAAAAAAATCCTAAAAATTACAACTTTTCAGCCGACTTCGAAAATTTCGTTAATAAGAAAAAAATCATAATTGACATCATATCCTAGGAATTGGTGCATCGTTAATCATGCGAGGGAAAGAAGGAACCCTTAAGAAAATGTTATGCACTGCTTGTCATTAGATATCTTGCAAGAACATTAAAGGATTTTGGCTCGTTATAATCGAGCGTCGAATAAATTCGACGATGAAATTTTAACAAAACAAACGAATTTTTAATTTTTTGATTATCAATTATTAATATTGCAAAAGCATTGTAGATTATTTTCTATTCAGAATAATAAATTATATCAGATATAAATCATCAACTAGCGTCCTCTATCACATAGGTTACTGTGAATGGTCTTTAACCAGTGGAACTATAAGATAGTAAACAACAATAAATCTATCAGATCGTTTTATTTATCATTAGGCTCATAGTATCAATTAAATAAATTAGAAAATGCCTGTAGTTATATTTCTTCTTGATAATTCAGCATCAATGAATCAAATGACTCATGTTGGTACAAGTCTTTTTGATATTGGCAAAGGAGCTATCGAACAATTTCTTAAAGTTCGAAATAATTTATTCTTCTTCTTCTTCTATTTTTTACGTAATATTTTCTATCTATATAAATAGATACGACAACGTGATGCTGGTGCTGCTCGAACAGATCGATATATGTTATTAACACTTGATGAGCCACCAACAAATGTTAAAGTCGGATGGAAAGAACCTATGACTGTATTTACTAATCAATTAAAAAGTCTTGAAGCAACTGGATTAACTCAAATGGGTTCAGCAATAAAACAAGCTTTTGATTTACTTAATCTTAATCGACATGCAGCTGATCATGATACATATGGATGTGGTCGATTTCCACATTTACTTGAACCATCACTTATTATTGTTATTACAGATAAACAAAAATTAACTACATTAGCTGGTGTACAAAATGAAGTAATATATATATATATATATTTCTTTTCTATATCTATTCAAAATCTTGTTTAGATTAATATTCCAATGAATACAGGTCCATTAGGTAGTGAATTAACAAAAGAACCATTTCGATGGGATCAACGTTTATTTGCTATTGTACTTGCATTACCTGCAACTGCTTCATCAATAGTTTTAGCTGGAATTCCTGGTAATTCAACTGGTCCTGGTATAGGTGATGCACCTGCTAATCAATTTATTCCAGCTGCTATTGATCAACCAATTACTGCTATGTGTGATGTAACCGGTGGTAAATGACAAAAATATTTTTGAATACAAATATTCTTTTATTTATAGGTCGTTCCTATTTAATAACATCTCAACGAGCACTTCTACAATGTTTAGAATCTCTTGTACAAAAAATTCAAATTGGTGTTGTTGTTAATTTAGAAAAAGTTATTAGTGAAGGTATCAAAAAAAAAGATAATTGAATTTAAAACAAAAAATTTTCTTTACTTCTATCATAGGAGATAATGAACGATGTGCATGGCATTCATGTCGAAAAATGATAATGATTCCACGTTCATTACCTAAAACAGAAAAAACAGAATATAATTGGCCCATACCTGAAGATTATTGGCCAACAGCAGCAATGCTTTCCCTACCATCACGATCAGCACATGCATTAATTAAATTTCAAACAATTCCATGTACAACAGTTACAGATAAATTTCCATTTGATAAATATGAATTAGAACCATCACCATTAACACAATATATACTTGAACGTCGACAACCAACAATGGCTTGGCCTGTATATTGAATATTTTTAAAAATAAAAAATTAAATTATTTCGTTTTTTTTTTTGATTTGAGGTTTTTGTTCAAGGTTCATCTCGTCTTGGTCCAACTGAACTTGGTTCACCATTTGGTTATCTTAAAGCAAGTACAAATTTAACAACCGTTAATCTATATATTATGCCATATAATTATCCAGAATTATCGACATTACTCAGTATGAAAATTATTTTATTACGCACTACAAAAATATTTTTTTTCGCTAGCTCTTAGAAACGCTGATTCCAAAGTAATTCACAATGTCAGAAGTCATAAGGGGACTTTTTCAATTGATTAATTGCTTCTATTGTGGATCCGGGTACATCATGTAGATCGTCATGGATTATAAATACTTCAAAAAGAGTGGTTAAAAATATGTCTTAAAGAGAATAGCTAATCGTAAAAATATCAGACTATTTTATGTATTCCTATTCTGAATTAAGAATATCAAATCTATAGATTTTTCACCGTTCTTTTGTTGTTTGAATGATAATTGTAGAATCCCATGATTTGTCAACAATTACCATGTCGAATATAAGACGAAATTAATCCCTCTCAAATCTCTCGGTAAAAATGAACTCGCTACTATTTGTAGTCAGCAGTTAACCGATATCATATCCATTAAACACAAATTTTGTATAATTTCAAATAATCATAAGTAATTGAATTGCTTACCGACAAACTAAAATTCAAAATTTCCTTTATTTATTTGGGAATGAACTAAATACGAAGCACTTTCAATATTAAACTTAATTTATGAAATTAATTGAGAACTAAGCGAAAAAAAAAGACTTTTTGTAGTGCGGTCTTTATATTTTCAATTATTAATTTTATTTAAAGATGAATTAAATAAAGCTCATGGTTCAAATGTATCAAGAACATGGCAAAATCGTTTTGATGCTTATCTTCGATCGATTCCTCCATATTATCTTACTGTATGTTTTGTTTTTCTCATAATTAAAAAAAACATTCATGAACATATTTTAGCCATTACGACGTGTTCTATCACGAAAACAACTTCAATTTGTATTCGAATCATATGATAAACAAAATCCAACACAACCAACAATTCTTCTTTCACCACAAATGCTTGGATATTTAAAAAAAATTCGATCACAAGCAAAAGCTGAACTTGATCGATGGCCACCAATGCAAGAAAAACCACCACCACTTATTCATCTTCTTCCATTGTTTGTATTTCTTTTTCTTTTTTGTCTTCTATGTAATTAAATTCTTTGTTTTCTTTTTTTTTCGATTAAAGACGTCCTGATCTTTTATTCGATAAAACATCATCATCAAGTGCAGATTTACATGAACCAGGTGATGATTCAATTCATAATAATTTTGTTTTACAATCAAAATTAAATTCTAAACAACAACAACCATTACAATTATATTTGTAAGCAAAAGCAAAAAAATAAAAAATTCTATATTTTTATTTCTTCTATTAAGAAATGTATTTGATATTCCACGATCACAATTACTTGATGTTGTTACAAAATTACGTCGACATTTAGTACAAAATACAAATAATTATGAAATACAAGATGAAGATGCTTTACATTCTATACCTATTAAAGAAATGTCAAATTATGATGAATATCCACGTGCTAATGCACAAGCTGCACCATTAAGAGAAATTGATGCTCAACCAGTTAGACAACATGTCTTTGGAAATCCATTTAAAGTTAACAAAGTATGAATTAAATTTAAATGAAAGAATATCTTTATAGTTAAAGTTATTCCTGAGAGAAAATTTAAGAAATTAGCCAAGGCTGTAATACTTGAAGTTGAAAAGAATATAAAGAAATCATAATCAACATTGATTGAAGTTTATCTTGATAGAAATCGCATTAGATAAAATTGATAACGTAAAAAATTTTCAAATTATTTATTTATTTTTTTCTTAAAAGCCAATCGATGAGATCGATGAATTAGTTGGTTCAACAGCTGTTCCACAACAACAACAACAACAACAACCAATATCAAGAAAACGATCACAATTCGAACAAACCTTATCACCTGGTATAAGTACAATGAAAAAGAAACGCACACGTTTGTATTTATAATCAATGTTTTTTTTTTCTTGCTTTCAATTTCAATTCTCTTTTTTTTTTTTCTATAGCTTTAGTTTTGAAAAATTATGTTTATCGTCGACATTTATCTATTAGTGGCAGTAATGGTCCTCCTAGTCCTGCAACATCAACAACCAGTACCGATGATGGTTTGAATATAAATTATTTTGTTACTTTCTTTAAATTTTATTTTATTTTTAATTAGAGTCAGATACGGAATCTATAATAAGCAATAATTCAATGAATCGTTTTTCATTTGATATTTGTTCTGTATTAGATGATGATCGTCGTCGTTTAATAAAAAAATATCGTGAAATTAAAAAAAAAGTTAAATTATTATTTCGTCGACAAGCTGATCAAGGTAAAAACTTTCTTTGTTCAGTTTTAATTCATTAAAAACAAAAAAATTTCTTTTTTTTTTTTTGCATTCTAGAAGTTTTAACTCTATTAGATACATTTACTTCATCGAATGAATATAAATTAACTTTAATTAATGAATTAATTTATGAATGTCAAAGATTGTATCCATCTTTTGAATCTCGTCTTATACAATATAAAATGAATATTGTTAATGATTCATCATTAAAAGAAGATGAACCATCATCATCATCATCTTCAATTATTCTTGATGATTATATGTGATATATTCTCTTTGTATTTTTGTTTATTATTCTAGATAAATAAAATAAAATAAAATATGTCAACTGGAATTGGTAAATGGGGTGATAAACATGATGAACATCATGTTGGTCTTGCACGTCGTTCATTTGATCAAGAATATGATAAATCATCAGCATTTGAATTTACAAATCGTTCATTTGCTCGACAACAACCTTGGCGTACATATCCTGTTTTAGGTGGTGAAACAGATGATGAATTAGATACACATCCATTACCAAAAGAACAACGAGATAAATTATTACCAAATAAATCATTAAATCCTGAATATAATCGATATTTTGATGAAAGAAATGAAACCAAAGATGGACAATTACAAATACGAGAAGATCATTTAGCACTTTTTTCACCAAAAGCAAGAAAGGTATTATTAAATCAAAGAACAAAGTATTTTATTGAAATTTTCTTTAGAATTTATAAATTTTTCGTCAAACTTGTTTGAGATAAAGTGAAGACAACAAGTTTTGAAATGAAGTATCTTTGACTTTTACATATAAGAAGCTTTCTTTTTATATGCAGGGATCGTTGAAACGATTTCCTATTTTACAGATTTATAATGCCTAAGATGACGATGCATCGAATCATATATCATTAGGATTTTTAAATTGATAGTTTTTTAAAGATTTTTCAATCGACTTCTTTGAAAACAAACTTAATCGATGGCTTACTACCTTTGGACTGCCTTGAGTATTTTATACATTAGAAGGAGACATTAATGATATACGGATCTGTGACATGTATCGATTTTTCCTATAGAATCTTAGTTTTCAAGGAAAATTGTACTTTTAAATTTTGATCTGAAATTTTTTATGATTATTGTGAAAAAATGGATATTTTGAACGATAGGACGAAATTCAAAAAAAACGATTTTGCATGAAAACTGAGTCCCTACAGGAAAAATAGATCCGATTGATAGACTATAGTTTCAGTTAAAAAGCGATTTATCCCTTGGAGGTCTTATCTCATAAAAAGTCTATCACATGTAACGATCTTTGATGTATAAGTTTAGATGTTTGAATTGATTCTTCATCATATTTATATTTTTTCTTTAGGTTATTCTTTTTGATATGGGTATAAAACCAAGCAATGGTGATCTTAATCGTGATTATAATAATGATCCACGTTATCGTGTT
The DNA here is from genome assembly GCA_905250075.1 of Rotaria sp. Silwood1. Classification (NCBI taxonomy): domain Eukaryota; kingdom Metazoa; phylum Rotifera; class Eurotatoria; order Philodinida; family Philodinidae; genus Rotaria; species Rotaria sp. Silwood1. The sequence continues at coordinate 45,511 of CAJNOP010000230.1, forward strand.
TGGGGTTTACCGTATTTTATGGCTCCATACGATGCACGTGTTCTTTTTCCATTGAGTTTTTCAATCGTGGTATTAATGCGTAATATGTATTTACGTCGACCATTTTTTTCAGCAAGACCTGTTTATGCTGCAGCTATTGTTGGTGGTTATTTCTTTGGTTCATGGTGGAGAAAATTTCGTGAACAACGTATGTTAGAAAAAGAATTAAGTATTTGGGATTATGTTCGACGACATCCGGAAGATTTTCCTGAAGTATTTGAAAAACGTCGACAATATCGAGATATTTTTCAATCATGGAGACCATTACGTTAAAAGAATAAGAAGAAGAAGAAAAAAACTTTTTTTTCCTGTGTTTTTTTTTTCTGCGTCCCCATTTTTTAAATAGAATATCAACCCTAAAGACTTTTTTTTGTAGAATAAAAATAAAACAATCATATCTTTTATCTGTTTTTCTAACTATTAAAATGAATAGTTGTTTGATCGATTGTAGAATTTGTATTTTGTTGAGTTAATTTCTTATTATAAATAGACAGAGATGATAGATTCTCATTTGATAGAAGAAAACCTTGTGAATTTTGTGTACGAATAAATAATGTCGATGGCTAGAAATAAAAAGATGCTTTAAAAATTAAAAAAGAAAATTTAATTTAACTCGATCTCGAATTCGTTTCATTGTTCGTTTATTATGTGTAGTTGAGAGTATTGCTGAATTTGATTGATTAGTATTCGATCGTTGATTAGTTTTTAAAGTAAGCAATGGTAAAACTATATTATCTTTATTTAATGGAATTATAGTTTTCTTTCGATGTTCATAGATAATATAAAATGTTAAAAAAACAATAATCAATAATAATATAATAACAATAAGAGCAAGATAAGCAATAATAAGATCGATCATGAGAGAAAAAAGAAATTTCGTTTATTTAATTTTCTGTTTTTTTGAGTTTTTTTTAATTGAAGACTATGAATTGAAATATAAGTAAAAAAAGAAACAGTGAACAAAATTTTACTCGAACGAAACAATTATTACGTTTTTTAAATTAACGCGCTCATATTATGTATTTTTTCAGATGCCTTTATTTCATTTCGGAAATTGTTTGGCTTTAGCCTGTGGTCCTGTTTTATTAACATATAAATTTTCTGGCTTGTAAGTACAAATTATTTACTGTATTATTTATTAGGTAATAATACTGAGTAAATAAAACTATTGCATATAGTCAAATGAAGAGAATATGTTAAAAAATTTCATCAACCTAGATTCATAATATCGAACCCTCGACCAAAACTTTGAATATATTGTAAGAGTTGTTAGACCTATCTATAAACAAAAATTTAGGATCAACATTCCGTTATTCAATCTTCCAGAAAGTGTGTAAAAATGAATGAAAAATTGAAAAAACAGATGTTTAGGTGCTAACTCTTTTCGACTTCAATGACATGGGGTTTTTGAAAGTTCCATGCCTAGAAGCTTCAGATTGAAGTTCAATAGCTTAGTCAGATTTCAATAAACGATCCAAATCTTTTTTGGATAATATTACGTTATGAATCTGATATGACACTATACAGACATCTTTGTGAAAGAATCAAGATAATATTCCTTTATTAAAAGCTAATCAAAAATGAAATAAAAAGTGCTTATTCATTATTTTTTTTAGAGCTGAATACAATGCATTTTGGAAATGTGTTCAATCGGCTGCTTTCTATTTATTTGTTCAATTTATTAAAATGCTTACTATAGCTACATGTTTTCCACCGGTTGATGAATCATCAGCATTTGTTGTTAAAACTGTAAGATTGATTTAGAAGTGTAGTGTTTTGTTTTTCTTTAAATAAATCAATTTTAGGAATTCTTAAAAAATACGGTTGATATATTAGATCTCGTTGGTCTACATTTTGTCATAACACGTATTTGTGGTAAAACTGATTTGAAATATTTAGTTGCTGCTATTGGTTGGGCTTCAGCTGAACTTGTTGTAACAAAGTTTGTTTTTTCTTTTTTCGAATTTTTATTATTTTTTTTAACAATTCAATCATGTTTTTCTTTCATAGATTTTTACCATTATGGGTAGGAGCTCGTGGTATTGAATTTGATTGGAAGTATATTCAAATGAGTCTTGATTCAAATATTGCTTTAGTAAGATAAATAGAAAAGAAAAAAAAAACAAAAACAAAAGAAATTAATTATTTTATTATTTTAGATTCATCATTTATCAGTTGCTATGCTTATTTGGCTTCGTACTCGTAATGATTTAAATAAATCTTATATTCCATTAATTAATGTTTTACTTCTTCTATGTTGTTATCGACCATTAATTTTAGAGTAAAATGTTTTGATTATTCTATAAAAACTTACATGTTCTTTTGTTCTTGTTATTAAATAGAGTTTTGGTACATGCATTTGGTCTTGGAACATGGATACATTTATTATCAAGATTTTTATTTACTGCATTCGTTGGTTTACCAACTCTTCAACTTTATTTATCATTACCAAACAATAATTAGATCGATATCATTTCTAGTTGCAATAGAACAAACATATGAGTGTCTAGGATTATTGGAACGTATCTGTGTATTGTTCTGATGTTGAGAATATGTCTGTTTTCATCATAATTTTTAATAAAAGAAGAGCAAGAATATTGTCGAAATACAATCATAGTTTTCACTGTAAGATTGGAAGAATAATATGATAGTTACGGGAATGCAGAGTTGGAACCGATCAGGCAAACCAGCACCGGCCCGGCCGGATCGGACCGGTTGAGATGGTCAGACCGGCCGATCTGTGCTGGTTTTTACCGGTTTAGAATTTTTTAAGATATGCCATTTTTCTTTGATAAAACATGTTGAAAGTAAGTTTAAATGCATTTATCAAAACAATCAAACAGTATTACTCAGAATTTATCAATTTTATCTTCTTCTGTTCGTCTGTACCTTTTTTATTTTTTAATCGAACTGTATTTCGCTTTGTGAAAAGCACAATCAAAAACTGTGTTACTTGAGATGAACTTCTCAATTTATCTGGCTGATGTTTGTTAGTGACTAGATTTGAGTTTGAACTGTCGTTCTAAGAGAAACATAAGGTTTTTTAGTAAAATTTAGGTGAAAAATTCAAGATTCGTAGTTTAGCAATCAGTTGTCGGGTAAATTGACTCTTGTTTTGGGCCAGAGAAACATCACATATTCATTTCTGAGAAACCTTAAAAACATAAACGACTATGACATGATATTTTCGCTTAAAGCTTCCTAAAATAAAAGCAATAAAAGGAAACTGAATGGTTTTAAAGCCATTTTCTTTAATCGATTAAAAATTATTTGGTAAGTCGGCCAATTTTTACCGATCTGAAAAAGCGTTTGGAACAGGCCGATTTTTTGCCGGTATTTACCAGTCTGAAAAACTTTTGGAACTGGTCGGTCACCGGCCGGGCCGGACCGCTTTGGATATTTCCGACCGGTTCAAACTCTGCGATAATGACCAGAAAATTCAACATAGAACCATAGAAGTTGGAACAAAGCAAACTTGCGGGTTGCTCGAAAAAAAATTTCAAATGTTGATGAAATGGTGCTACAAAGGAGAAATGGGGGACTATAAGCAAGATTTCTTAACCTATCTAGTGTTGCGACATTACGAAAATTCGTAATCTGAATACTACCTGTAAACTAGCCCTTTATGCTGTTGTTATACTATCGAAGACTTTCGAAAAGCATAAATTGAGTTTTGCCTATGCGCCAGATAATATATTGTGAGTGACAGTCAAAATCTTTTGGGTACTCTCACTCACATACACTTTCAATGATTCTTCAGAGCACATAAAAACCAAAATATCATGCAACGAACTTTTCAATGGAAATTACATATTTTAGCTCAGTTATAATAAAGTAATGTTTGCGTGAAAAAAGAAACAAACTTGTTTTATAGTCCTAAAGGTTACTCCATCATGTTTTCATTTTTATACAAAGCTAGAAAAAAATGGTACATTGTTCTGTAAAGTCAACTTTTCAAAATTGAGCATATAAGAAAGATTAAGACATAGTCATATTGACAATAACAAAAAGAATTACCGAATATCTGTTAGTATCAATAATACTTTTGTTTTTGATTCTGATGAAAACAAATTGAAGTTATTGGTTTTAAACAAGAAAATTATTCATAGTGAAAACTTGAAAACAAAGACGAAGGTTTTTTTGGCAAAAAAAAATGTAATTCGAAAAAAAGAGAGATGTCCATTTTATAAAAGAAAATAAATAACAACTCTTTCACTCGCATTTTCTTTTTTTCTTCTATTCAATTGATAAAACAAAATAATCTCAAAAGAAAGTTATTATATAATTTTTATTGTTATGATTTAAATAAATTTATTTCATTGAGTAGGTATAGGTGTTTGCGTTGCTTCCTTATTTTGAGCAATCGTATAAGCTTTAGCAGCACATAAACTAAGACCATGTGGATGATAATCAAGTCGATAATTTGTATTATGATCATGTGAACCTCCTTGTTTTATCTTATCTCTTTCCGGAATACAAGGACGTGCTGGTGGGCCTATATTAATCAATTTTACATAATTCATTTAATCAATCATAGTTAGTATACCTGATCTTCCTTGATATGTTTCACCAGTTGTTGTTATTCCTTGAAATTTATCAATTGGTGGAACATAAACATTAGGAGTTAATTCACCATATCGTCGTGTAGATATTGTAGGTTCATAGGGTTGAAAATGGTATCGAGTCATAGTCATATTTTCCATTGGACCTGCCTGATCATTTACAGATAATGATGATCTTAGTGGTACAAGTCGAATACGTGGTAAAGCATTCATATCAATAGGTTGAAAATCTCTCTATAGAAACGAATCGATATTCTTTTGGAAATTATTTAAATAAGAATTACTTGTGTCACTGTAAGAGTATCCATTTTTTGCATTGGAGCTACATAAGGTTGTTGATGATCTTTTGGTGCTGCAGGTGGTTGTCGAGGATGTTCACTTGCATTATGACCTGGATAGTCCGTCCGATATTGACTTGCTCTAGAAAAAGAAAATAGTAATTTTTTTTTTACATGAATTGAAAATTAACTTTTCTATAGGTGCAAATGAATTTCCTATAGTAATTTGCGATAGAAATGGTTCCGTATCAGCTAGTGGTGGTGGTCGATGTTTTGAATATGGACGAAAATCAAAACTAGTTTGTGAAATTCCATTCATTGGACGACGTGTATAAACTTTTTCTTCTTGTACTACATTTTTTGTTACATTTTGATTATTTTTTACTAATGATGTTTCAGGAGTAATATAATCATGTCGATAATTTGTAAGTAAATCCATTGAACCTATTTTATATCGAAATTAAATTTTATTTTGATAAAAAACAAAAAAAAACAGATTTTATTTACCAGATATTTTAAGATTTCCACTATGTTCAAGTCGAACAATTGGTTTTGTTTGTGATGCATTTGGATAGGATAAAAATGTACTTCCAGTTGTTGTATTAAAATTACGATTTGTACCAGGAAAAAGAACATGACCTAAATAAAAAGATTAATGATTTTATTTACAATAAATATATGTCATAATATTCTTACCTGCTACAGTTGGCATTTCAGCATATGGTTGTGATGGTGCTGATTGCCATGATTTAAAATGAGCACGTGTTGTTGTCTGAGACGCTATCGATGCAGTTGGTTCAGTTATATGTAATCTAGACAAATGATAATCATGAATTTATTGAAATAAGAAGAATTTTACTGAGAATCTTTAATTGGATCATGTACTGGACGACGTGCTACAGGAATAACAGGTTTTTCAATATATTCAACTTGATATTGAGTTTTAGTTTCCATTGGAACTGCACGTGATATTAATAAATGATCCGGCTAAGATAAAACAATACAAAGATATTCAAATAATTTTCTTTTTTTTTTTCTTGAAAAATAATACTTGTTTAATAGGTGCAGCCGTTTTTTCTTTTTTAATGTTTGGTGGTGGTGGTTGATAATGATCTCTTTGTGAACTAAGACCAGACATAGGTGCATTTTTGAATGATGTTGGTATTTCATTATCAGGTGCAGGAGGACATGGATATCGACGATGATGAGTTGTTCCACCGGATGCTAATGTAGCAGCTAAAAATGAACCTTTATAATGTGAAAGTGGACAACGAGTTGTAAGTGGTAATTTTGATCGTTGTGGTGCTCGTCGTTGACATTCAGGATGATGTTCATTACCAGCTCTATCAAAACAACCATCATCACATAGTTCACAAGGACATTTATTGAATTTTGGTAAATCAGCAAGTTGTAATTTACTAACGTCCACGTTCTCCAATTTCATTTTCTTATCACTTGACAATGAATAGAACTATTAAATAAATGTTGGTTACTATTTGAATTTGTTTTCTTTGTAACAATAAACAGTAAGAGAAAAAGAAAAAGACGAGAAGAAGTGGTAGAGAAGAAAAAAAACGTACAATGCCATCAATTTTATTGTCATCATTTTGTATGTTCTAGCGTTAAATGAGTATAGTAATGGTTTCAATTGTATTCTTTTAATAAAATACATTGTCGTATGGTTTCTATAAAGTATTGTCTACTCATCAAAATGTCAATAGTTATAAACAGAATTTTATTTTCTATTGATTGTACTTATGTTCAATAGATTCCAAAAAAATATATTATCAAATATTTTTATTTGAAATAGTATTTTAGCTATAATCAATCATCAGAAAAAAGTTCCTCGTAAAATTTTTTCTTTTATCTCGTGTCCTTTTACTATTTGATTTAGTTTTGTCAACTATTTCCTTTTAAATGATAAGTGGATATAGAAAGGTTTTATTTATACAAAGAAATTTCAAAAGAATCTTTCAAAGGTATCATCTCTAATTGAGATATGAAAATTTAGTATTTTTCTATATGTAAAAAGACATCATGCAACGATTATTTTTTAATTGCTTCATTTTTTTTTCGAGTGCTAGTGAAATATTCACCTTCTACATTATTCAATAAACATAGCTGCGGAAGTTTTTTTTATCTAGTCTTATAAAAAAAACTAAATTTTTATATTTTGAATTAGAAGTGATGACTTTGAAATGTACCTTTGAAGTTTTCTCGTATACTTAAAGGGTCGTTTTGTGAATCTATCACTAAAAAAGCAAATCGATACTTTGTTCGATTCAACATACTGAATTATATCGGTAATATTGTACATCTCCTTCTGGTAATTTATTAAAGTATATGATAAACTTAGATTTTGAAACTATGTCTATCACTATCTGTAAAAAAAAAAGGAAAATTCCACATTCGTCACTCTATATCTTAATACTTCTTCTGTTTTGTATTTTATACAAATAAGTTTTACGCTCTTTTCAAGAAGAAAACCATTTTTATATTGCAGAGATATTATCATTCCTACCCATTAAGAAATAGGAAAATCATGTAAAAACCAGATGTAAAAACAAAATAGTTACGAACGCCGAGAAAGTAATATCGTGGCATTTCTTAAGATCTCTTCCTGCGTCCAGAATCAATTTTTGACATAGTATATAAGGTTTTCATAAAAAGTTTTGAAGATATTCGGCCAATGGAAGTACATTAACAAGGAAATTCTAACGTTTCCAAAGGATGTAGGTATGCACATGAAATTCACAATTATATGCAAATTGCTTGTGGTAATTAATGATAAGTGTTTGCTTTTGCTTTTTCTTTGGTTGCTATATTCGTAAATTGTTGAAAAGAAATAGTATGATAATCATTCACATAAGACCCATTGGTGACGAGCTTCTGAATTTATTTTGGCAACAAAAGCTCGTTGTCAAATAGGTGACTGATGAACGCATAATATGACTACTAACCTTATTATTTAAGTTCTTGGATAAAACTCTTGTTATTTCTTCCGTTATTTTTCATTTAATTAATTTGAGATCACATGTACTTTTACAGTACTGATATGTGTAAGACTAATATTTGCATCAAAAATTTACTGTAAATAGTATCAATAAAAGAAGAAAAATGAAAGAGAGATTATTTTTTGTAGGAAGAACAGACAATAAGAGAAAAAATCTATCTCAATAATGGTCGACAGCTGATCATTCGTTTTTAATTGTGCGTGTCTATTAACAATTAACTTGTATGCTCTCTACTATCGTTTCTATTTTCAATTACTCAGACAAGGAATTGAATGATGAATTGTGATGATGACAATGACAATCATCACATACATAATCCATTTTAATAAAGCTAGAAACGCATCAACAACCAGATACAATAAATGAGTAAGGAACAAAAAACAAGACGAATATTGTGCAATTGACTATGGAGAAATGAATCTACTGAAGAAAAGAGAAAGACGAACAAGAATATGCACAGCTGATGCCACATACTACACGATCAGCCTCTCGTATCTTTACATACTACATTGGATGTCGTCTTATTTATTGTAAAAATATTTGACAATTTTTATGACAGATTTAATAAATGAATATCGTACTTCATTAGTTCAATGGTTTTGTAAAACATATGTTTGCTTTTGGAGTTTATTATTCAAAAAAAAAAAAAACAACGTCCAACAAAATATCCTATATTCAATCATTACGAAGACATCCGAAGTTAATATTTTTACATGACTAAAGTTTTAAGTTGTGTGTCAATTTAAGAACAAAAAGTTTTATCTCCAACGAACTGTTGAGGTTGATTTAAATGTCGAGCAGTAGCGGCAACAACAGGTGTAAGAGATTTTGATCGTTTATTGGTTAAAATGATTGGTCGTTCTGTAACATCATTTTTAAGTATAGGTGATGTTCGATTATTTGTTGATATGGATATTGATCCACGTCGAAATCGAATAAGATTCCAATCATAAACATAATCACGTACAAAAGCATGTCGTACAAAAAGATCATCAAATAATTCTAATAAATAATGATAATTAGGTTCATCAGTAAATTCAAGATTACGACAATATTTTAAATAAGTTGAAAATTCACTTGGCATATTGATACAAAGAGATTCAAGTGATGTATGAAGTTTTCGTTCGCATATCTTTTCATATTTAGCCGATTTAGCTGCTGCTTTAAGACCTTGCCATGGTAAACCTTAATATGAATATAAAAATGATCACTTTTTAGAGAATAGAAATCAGAGATCGAAACTGAATCGAATGTAATTTTTAAATACGAGCGATTAAATTCATTTCAGTATAATATTGCTTATATTTTCATTAAAAAAAAAAGTCAGTTTCTGTTGATTTATTCTATGATTAATGATTTTAGAGAAGACAGAGACATGTGCAGCTGTTTTCTTGACTACTTCTCTTTTCATAGACCTAATAAGATTTAAAGCTGCTAAACAGAAGATCTTATATTAAGACTCAAACACATCTACTTCTTATTCGTTTTGATCTTCAATAGAAATGTATGATACTAACGTCCTTCATAAAGATAAACAAGAACATAGCCAAGTGCTTCAAGATCATCACGTCTTGATTGTTCTTTTCCAAGATGAGAATTAATTGAAGCATAACGTGGTGTACCTGTAAGACCTTTGCCTTCACGATAGACGATATGTCGTCGTGTTTTAGAATCAATATATCGTTTTGAAAGACCAAAATCAATTAGATATAAACGATGAGACCAAGCAAAAACTCCCATTAAGAAATTATCAGGTTTTAAACTAAATTTTATTAATTTTTTATTTAAAATAAAGAAAATGTTCGCATATAGACTTACTCACGATGGAGAAATGTACGTGAATGAATATGTTGTAAACTAAATCATATAAATCTCTTACAATAACATGAATTAAACAAAAACTATGTACCGTTTAAGCATTTGTTCAGCAAGTAAAAGAACAGTTTTAAGTGAAAATGATCGACGACAATAACATAAAAGATCTTCAATACTTGGACCTAATTTTTCCATAACTAATACATTATAATCATCAACTTCGCCATACCTTCAAAAATATAATATAATCTTAACTTTTTTGAATTTAATCAATTCGTTTTTTTTTTCTACACTAACCAAAATATTTTCGGAATACCAGTTCCAGAAATAAGTTTTAAAACTCGTGCTTCATAAGCTAATTGCGGATATTGAAGAGAATGAGATTCAAATTTAATAGCAACTTGTTCACGTGTATGAATATCATCTGCTTCAAATATATGTCCAAATGAACCTGAACCAATCATTGTTGTTACACGATATCGATTTATAATCAATAAAGGTACTTGAGGTTCGTCATTTGTTGATGTTATTGTACGTGAAGCACGCAGTATTTTACCAGATAGTTGATGAGTAGCAATAGGTGGTGCTACACCTTCAGCTCGAGACATTTTCAAACAAAGTGATCTTATTCAATCAATCCATTATACGTAGAGAGATGAAAACACAAACAATAACGCAAAATAAAAGAAGAAAAGTGACGCGCTCAATTAAATAGATATTATTTCTTTGTATAATAATTTATTAATGTTAAATATTGATCTAAATATCTCTTTCTGAGAAAGAAGAAAAAATCCAATCCTTAAAACTTGTGAATGAAAAATTTTCTATCAACTAGATGTGAAAATACAAAAGAAACATATCTCCATCGTCTGAATGATAAACCCAAAATAACGTGCACTTTCTGCTATTGAAAGATATGCATGTCATATCAAGGTAATTCTGTTCGATTAAGTTGTGACTTCAATGTTGACATTTATCACATTTACTTTTTCATACACTAATTAATAAATAATTTATTAATTGACTCTTCTATTACTATAATGTATGATCGCCAGTAGACGTTTTCCTAATAAATATACATTTATTCAATAACAAACAGTGTTAACAAAATATTACAAAATCAATAGATGTTCATTGGTTTGATTGACGATAAATATCGTAAATATATAAAATTTTTTTAAATATTGAATTCTTATTGTAATAAAAAATAAAAAAGATGATAAACATGAAAAAATGTTGTGAAGAATACTAAGAGATTGCTTCATCAGATCATACATGAAAACAAATCTTGCAAAAAAAACTTCTCTCAACTAAATGTCATCACTTCTGATATCAATAATTCTAAAGTATATGCTAATAATATCTGTAGTACGCTTATAAAGTTAATTGAAGATGCAAATATATAAGCGAACAATGTCAAAGTCATGAGGTTATAATTGACGAATTCATTTTCATCGTTTACATAATGAATATACATATATATATATATACATGCGAAGAAACAATCCTTATTTGAAACCTAAACTATATAATGAATATTTACTCATCATTAATACTTGACCTTTTACTCAATAATAACTTCAGCAGTATGATCTTCTGCTATGGATGCACCAATTTCAATTCTTAGAATTAATTAGAATAGCTTATTGCATAATTCCTAGTTTTACATGTATTCACATAAATTAAGAATTCGATTTCAAGTTTTTTTTTTAAGACCAAGTCATTTCAATTCATTCCAGTTTCAGTTTCAGTTTCAAGTCAAAACTCAGATCCGGAATTAGCTAGAACTAATATTGATGCATCCCATATCTCTTGTTGCATTTATATTTATAAGAAAAAAATCCAGTTTCGAATGTGTGTTTTAATTGATATAGTATGTGAATAAATTATTTATTGATTGGTATATTAAAACTAACTGTGACAAACATCAATATCTAAGTTGTAACTTCATCAACCTAGGTAACCTGGATAAGCCATATATTATTAAGTCAATTTCATCAACGTCCATTATACGCATACACCAGGACATTCACACCTATGTTTCGGATTTCTCGACTGTTTTTCATAGCAAATAATTTTAATTTCATCCTTTTCTGCCTATATCACTCTTAACTATTACTCAACGGCTGTCCAATCAAAATAGTGAGAACTGTCACTCAACAAAAGACTGGAAGATAATGGTTAGTTTTTGATTTTTTTGTCGATATATCTTTAATTCAAAGAATGATCCAAACAAATGGATCTTCATTCAATTTGGTTCCGATTTTTGTTTCCAAATTAATTTCAAAATCTTCATGTATAGCAGCTTGTCGATGCAAAATCTGATCTTCTAGACAAATAAATTTCGTGTTAAAACAATAAAAGGAATTCTTGGAAACCATTCAGATTTATTCAAAAGATCAAAATACGATATCACAAATGTAAAATTGAAAGAGTAACCCTAAACAAAAAAAAAGCAATAACAATGAAGTCAACATAGCTCATAACTGCCACCAGGAAGATCCGTCTGAGAATCTATCAATGACAATGTATTAGCATTAAATTATCATTATCTTCAATACTAATACATAGACTTCCGACTACTAGACATCAGACATTGTAAACTCAGAAATTCCAAAAACCAAACAATGGAAATAGTATTTCCGATTAAGAGAAACCTTTCTTCTATGATCGAAAACTTTCACGCATGAACTCTCAGTTATATAATCGCAGATAGCAGATATATTAGAATGAAAATGATGCTAACAATCTAGCATTCATTAAAAGCGTTCATATTAGTATTAATACTAATGTTCATCTAAATTTCAATGAAAATTTTTGTTCAAATTCAATCGATCGATATTTATATTATTCATCAATACAATGTAGAATATTGTTATTATTAAGAGAAAATTTTTTGTGTATTCTTTTACGTAAATAAAATTAGATATTGTACAATAAATAAAAGAAAAAAAGAATATTATGAAAAGCTACCACAACATGATTTAGCAGTATTATCACTTGTCGATTGATTTGATGATGGATAATAAGGTCTTATTGTTTGACTAACCGGGCGTGGACCTTCGTGTGGATTCTCTTTTAATGAATCCATTCGAGATGCCCAATTTCGATATATGTCTGCAATAAGACTACGGAAAGCTTGTTCTACATTCGTTGCGTCTAATGCTGATGTTTCAATATAACTAGAAAAAAAAAAGTAAAAACAAAATTTTTATTTTCTTTCTAATACTTATACTAAAGAATATATCTTACGGAATATTTCTTTCATCAGCATAACGTTTAGCATTTTCATAAAGTACTGCACGCATATGTCGTTGATCTGTTTTATTACCAACTAAAATAATACAACATTCAATACCAGCATTTGCTCGCACTTCATTATACCTATTTGAAAAACGAAAATAAATAAGAAGTTTTAAAATGATTGCTTTTTATTTATTTTTTTTTACCATTGATCAAGATTTTGAAATGTTGATGCTTTAAGAATATCAAAAACTAATAGAGTACCTAAAGCATTACGATAATAAGCTTTTGTAATGGCCATAAAACGTTCTTGACCAGCTATAAATATATAAAAATTTATTCTTTGTTTTCTTTTTTAAAAAGAAAAATAAAACAATCATTTTTACCAGTATCCCATATTTGTACTTTAATTGTTTTACCATCAACTTGAACTTCTTTTGTTGAAAATTCCACACCAATTGTTGAACGACTTTCAAGTGAAAATTCATTACGAGTAAAACGTGATAATAAATTTGATTTGCCTACACCTGAATCACCTGTTAAAACAATTTTAAATACATAATCAGCTGCTGAAGATTCTGCCATAGATTTTTTTTGTTTGTTCTACAATTAAAAAAAAATTATCAAAACTTTACTACTACCTATAAATGCAATATTTATTGAATATGATCGAAAAGGCTTTGTTTCTGACTCATCGTCGATGTCAATAAAATAGAAGAAAATGTCTTATCGCCTGATAAAATACTCAAGAGAGGAAGAAGTAAAAGAAAAAATAATTAATTGACGATTGTTTGAGATTGAATATTAAAATTTATGTGTTTGGTGTAAACGAATAACAACAAACAAAAAAATATTGTTCGCTTACTTGCAAATATTGTTTTGATCGCTTAGGTACTTATTTATAAATGATGAAGCTAATATCAAATCAGCGTGGTCCTTGTGTATATATTACTAGTTTGTCATTGACTCGTCTATGGTAGCAAAAAAGAAAAGCAGAAGAAAATAATCGTCGTATTTTTTTTCTCTTCTCAAATTAATGTGTATATAAAGAAAGGTGAATCATATTGTCCCATTTTTCTCGTCGTTCACTTTATATTATATTCAAGGTAGTACGACGACAGAATAGAACAGAGCTGTATAACAAAAAACATGAAGAAAAAGAAAAACAAAGGATAATAAAGAGAAAGAAAAAGAACACAATATATCCGATTTATTTTTGTATATGAAGCATTTTTTCTTGACTACACATAAGAAAATAACTACACAAAAAAGTTTTATATTCGATTAAAGCATCATAAGTAATTTGGATACTTAATGAATTGACGAAGTATCAAGGGATTTCGATTGATATTGATTTGAAGTTCGCCAAAAGCACTTCCATATCATATAGAAAGGTTAAGAAAACTTTTCGATAAGAGCTATTTGTTATAATACATCACGATAATACTTTTATGTATTGTGAATAAATTTTGAAAGAATCAAGAGAGAAAATGGTGACTTTTACCTTTGAAAAGAGGAAATGATAACACATCAAATCGTTTATTACAGTTTTATTCTTCAGTTGACCTTTATGATAATAAAGTCTACTTCATGAGATGTTCACAGTGAGTTTTCAGTTATAAGATGTTTAAATTTCATCATTTAGGAGGTATCGACGTGTTCTACTCGAAATTGAAAGTAGCTATTTCTATTTTCCTTTGATAAGGAGTAATTTTTTAGCCTTGTGTAATAAAATCTGCACTTCTCTGTCTAGATTCTATCAAAAGTTATTCGAAATACTTAAAGTGTTATTATCACATATCATAACAAACAGCTCTTATCGACATTTTGTTTTTATGATACCTATTTAAAGAATGATACATTTCAGAACAGTATTTTTACAATCAGCACATATAGAGAAAGTTTTTCTTGACATCTTAGTTCTTGAAATATCAAAATTTCATTGAGTTTTTCTAACAAAAAGCTATGATCTCTTCAAGATCACATGGAAAACTTACTTCTGAATTTTGACTTGAAAGTTTGCTGTTACACATGAGAACGTTTCATCGAGTCATATCTCATAATTAGTGCTCTGACAACAGATGGAAAGCGATATTATTTTACTAAGAGTTCGTTCTTAATGAAGACTCATCCACAGATGATGAACTGAATATATGGAGAGAAAAATGAATGAGTATATAGTTAACATCTATGATCATGATGGAAAAAAATCTTTATGTATATATATCCACAATTATGACGTTTAGTATCAATATTGTGTTTCCTTTCAATATCAATAGCAGCTAGTAAACATACTTACCGAAATTTATCGAATTTTAGAAGCAAAAGCATATCAAGTGAAACCTGACCTTGATATGATTTTTTGTTTTTTCTTGTTCCTATTTAAGAAAGAAACTAAATAGTAAAATTTTTCATATAAAATAAAAGTTGGGAAATCTTACTATGACTGTACGTGACAGGGGTGTCGCGAGGTCGGAAGAATTGGGGAGAGGGATGTCGATAACGTAGGAAGTCGTTAAAAAAAATTTTGCTAAAAATGACCGAACTACGGGGGGAAAGGAGAATAAGTTTTTTTTTTGAAATTGGTGAACAAAAAAACGAAAAATACTGAAATTTTGCTATGGCAAATGGAAAATTTTTCAAGATTAAGGGAGTCACCTCCCCGCTCGTGACAGCTCTGGTACCTGGTCTAGATCGAAAAGCAATTCGACACTTGGAGAGGTTCTCTCATAAGTAACACATATTCACCGATTATATCTATATTTATGTAATATCGTTGTTTTTACACAAACAAACAAAGCGAGATGGATTGTAGACATACAAAACACAATACACAAAAAAAGTAAAAACATTTATCGTCGTTTATGATGATGATGTTTAAGATCTCTTCGTTTCAAACTTGGATCATCAATAACTTGTTTCATCATAGGTCGAATAAAGTCTTCTTCTTCATCATCAGATGATGATAAATCATTTTTTTTCTTTGCTCGTTGTTTAATTAATTCATTAACTTTTTCTTCTTTGTCATCACGTTCTTTATATGAACGAACATTTTGTTGACGCTGTTCAGTTCGTATAGCTCCATCAACAAGCATTTCCCGTATACGACGTTCTTGTTCTTCTTTAGATTGTTTTTCACGAGATTTTGTTTGATGTGGTGGAGTACGCTCACGACGTGAAGAAGCAGGACGAGGTGGTGGTGATGGACTACGACGTTGATGATGATGATGATGACGACGAGGAGATGAAGATAAATGATGTCGATGACGACGTGATGGTGATGGACTATGACGACGACGATGTTGTGGCGATCGAGACCGAGAATGACGCTTTCTTTTATGTGAAGATGATGACGATGATTGTCTATAAATAAAATATGAAAAGAAAAGAATCATTTAGTCGTATACATTACTAAAAAGTCAAGTACCTATAAGTTTATAGGACTAAGTGAGTATATGAAAGATTGAATACGAATCTCTAACTGATAAAACCTGAAGTAGATCATAATTTCTTAAATGATGTCTTATAATAATTATTGTCATCCATCTATAAGTATTAATTTGAAATCGCTTGTGAGTTGTACAAGGTAATCTTGTTCATCTTTCTCAAAATTAATTAATTTAACTATTTTAATCAGAAGTAAATCAATATGTTCTGACATGATTTTATGATGCCAGTTATTAACACAAAATGACGAGATCTTGAACTAAACCTTGTTGCTGTTGTCTAATACTGTATTTTTTGGTATAAACTCACGACTAGTAGTTCACTTTCTTTTCCTATGTGTCATGTGATTATTTATCATAACTTAATTTCTTTCTCCTCTTGCACTTGAATGATAGAATATATGTTGCTCCCATACAGAGGTTTAACTCTGTGTACTATTGATCGGTTACCTCAAGGGTTTGTGGATGTACATAAGTAATGTGAAGGCACCATTTTACCATCATCGAATTTTAGTAAAATAGGGACACCGAGAAAAAATCTAAAACTTTTATAATACAGTATTCTCCTTAAGGTCTGTCTCTGAAAGTTTCAAGGCGAAAATTATTTTTCTTGAAGTCGTCCGTAGCATTCAGTATCAGAGCTCTTTTCAGAGTTTCTAGAGTTCATTAGGCCTGCGTAATATATATAATTCCGACTGAAAAGTGCTATATCATTTATGAAACTTCTCTCATGACTTTCGTATAATAATTTTATTTAAAGCCACAATTTTTCTTCATATAAAATGAATGAAAAAACTTATAGACACATATCTTTTAAATAGACTACTAATAATCGTCTGTCAAAAAAATATATGACGGCGGATATTTTTGCAGTAGTTCAAGAGAAAAGATTCAGGACTATCGACCTGTATTGAAATTCGATTGGTCACCAATTGATCGATCAGATGAGTTTTTGATGGAGATTTTTCGAGTATGATATTAAGGCCAACATTCCTGAGACCTCTGATATCAGCTAATTGACTTTTGATCACCCAAGAAAGAAGCCAGGCAGAGAGTTATTCACCATGTCGAGTCGAATGGTGATATTTTTTTTAGATTTGAAGTGATCTGACACTTTTATCACAATATTTTTGGAATTCCACAATCAGTCTCTATGTAACAAAGAAGTTGACGTTTCAAAAATATGAAGATACCAGTATCAGATTATGTCAAGCCTAAAACCAAATATCATCATCACAGGTCAATTGACTGGAATCGAGAGTCTCAAAAAAAAGTCTTATAACTGTTGGACAAAACAAGCTAGGAGTGCCGACTTTGTGGATATCAGAATAGAAATAACTTTAGAATATTTTTTTCGAAAGTCTCCACCAAACGCATCTGATTGATCGATATTTCACTGATACAATTTCAATATATATTGATGGTTCCGAGCCTTCTCTCTTGCACGATGAAAATCATAACTCTCTAGTTCTTGTCGGTATTGAACTATTGCAGAAATACCCATGATCATTATATCTTTCAACAGATGATTACAAGGCTCAAAGATTAACTATTAGGATTGAATAATAGATATAAAATTGTTCGAATATTTTCTGCTTCTGTATGTAATTAGAATTAGATAACGGTAGCTGACCATATATGTATTCTTAAAAAATCTTTTCTGTGAATAATGCTTCATCATCTTAGTTAAGAACAAAATTTTACTTACGCAGATTCTTGTCGTTCTAAAAGTTCTTTAAGTTGTTTAAGTCGAACAGGATTTTCTAAAATTCTTTTCTTTTGTTCAATTTCTTTTTTCTTAATTAAATATAATGGATCTTCACGAATTTTATTAGCTAAATCAATAGTTGATGTTGTTGTATTATCTTCAGTTACATTATTTGACTGTGAATCAGCGTCAAATTTTTTTCCGAGTAAATAATCTTCAGATTTCGTACGATCACCAGAATAAATCCATTCAAGACGAGGTTCTTGTGGTTCACGTATTTCGCGATTAAGTCGAAGCATTTTTTGACGTTCCTGTTCATCATACATAGTTCCTGTAGGCTCTTGAGCAATACTTTTTCGCATAGACATTTTAGAAGTTTCTCATATCAAGGAAAATGTCAACATAGACAAAGACAATAGAAGGAATCAACATTTCTTTAGATTGGTTCACATCGATCAGCCTATCAACAAATTCAATACAGATGCCGCTAGAAGCAAGTTTGAGAAAAAAATTTAGTTTATATGTGTAAATTATTCTAACTTAGTCGAAAAATAACCATGAGACAAAATTCGGAAGTTCAAGGAAGAGAAAAATGGATTCAGTGTTTTGAGCAGTGACACCGAGATTTTATGTGTCTGCCGTTGTAACTCTTCACAGTTGGGGTGTGTATGATACTGTTTCAGCTTTCCTAATTGTAGAATACCTCGATTCTCGGCAATTTGGTTTCGACTTCGATTGCTGTTAGTTTTCCAATCTCTGGATGATGAGTATTGCTGTTTATTAAGCGTAGAAATTCTGTATTATGTGAAAAATGATGACTTACATTAACGAAACCAATGTGTAGATATTTATTAAGATGATTGTTTCGTTACTGGTATGAATTTCATATTTTATGCATATGATTATCATTCAGGGCTTCGTCTAACAAGAGATCGAATCCATGAAGTTAAGTTGTTTAGATAAGGATAAGTAAGTGGCTTGACATAAATAGAGGTGTATACTAATTATAGGTTTTTAATGTGGTGCCTAGCCAGAGTTGGAACCGGTAAAAAATTATAACATGGTCCGATCCGGCCGATTGAAAAATTCTAACGATCCGGTCCAGTCGGAAACTGGCCGGTCGAAATCACATGTCCAACCGGTGAAATTCTGACAAAAAACCGGTTAAAAACTGAAGAAAAAATGACAAATTTGTTTGAAAAACAGATTTCAGCAAAAACGGTTCCAAATATGAAATAGTTTAGAAGCGCATGTAAAAGGTACTCATCATAGTAAATCTTTTTAAAGAGAATCTCAGAACAACTGATTAATGTAAAATATGTTTTGAGTACTTTTTTACGCATTCTAACAGAAAAACATATGACACCTTAGTTTTTATGGCCAAAAAACGATTAACAAAGAAGACTTTTCAAAAATTTCAATCGGTAAAATTCCGGTGTCTACCGATCCGGTTAACTTCTTCAACGAGTTCCGCCGTATCGACTCCAGTCCTGGCATGAGTGCAGGTAGCTGAAAATTCGATGTTTTCTCATGAAGCTTCTAAAAAGAAGTTTGGCTGAGAACAAGTATTTTAAAAATACTTTTACTTAATTTCAATTTCTGATGAAATGCGATTAAAACTTTCAGAAAGTCCGTGAAAAAGATATGCATAATGTTTGAAATTCATGAAACATTCCTATTTTGTAAATGGAATATCGAGAATATCCTAGCTGATTAGAGTAATCATACCTTGTCTCTCGGTGAATATACTAATGCAAAGGACACGCAAAAATCGAAAAATAGTTTTTCCTAAATGCTCTGCTTTTCTCAACTAAGATAATTATCTTCGAATTTTATTCTTAAACCGTCTTTTCATGGCTATGCATATTAAATAAAAATAACAAAATTAAAAATACAAGGTATATAATACTACATAATGATAAACAACGACAAGAAGTCATTTTTAATTCCAACTTTGGTGCATTGCTGACAGTTTCGAACGGCTTTCTATAGATATATCGATAACGTATCATTTCATCTAATTGATAGCAAAAACCGTAAAACATTTTAAAAAAAAAGAGAGTAAAATGAAGATAGTCTGAAAAGTTCAACCGATGAATTTCCGGTTTTTATCAGCTCGGTTGATTTCCTAAACTGGTCCGGCTGAATCGGTACCGATTCCAACTCTGTGCAGAGCGCAGCATATCTCTGGTCGGTCGAGTATGCATTCGTCCTGCAAACTTTATGTGTTTGTCGCTGTAACAAAATCTGTACTTTGTGTCGCTAGAAATCACATCAAATGTTGCCATCTTATATTGTGATGATTTCGAGATCGATCTGACACCCTTTTTCCAAACTGTAACGAGGAGGTTCCGTTTCATCAGTGTATACAAACTAATTATAGATAATGAATCACCTAAATAATTAAATGATTTATTGATATCGTTTGTGAGGAGTATGTTAATATGTTTTTATAGCGTTCTCATAATGCTGAATTCGTCAATATCTACCCTACAATTACTTTTCTACTTCAACAAACTGATCAGTAGAAACGTGAATTATAGAAAACACGGGCACAAGAAAAGGAATCAATTCTAGTGAAACGTAAACATCGTTTAGAAAAAATTAATTTCTGCTGGATTGTAAAATTCGTCATTGATTTTATTAGCTTAATTTTTTGAATCGTCGTAACTGAATTCATTGTTCTTAGTTAAATATCAAACTTTGTACAGTTTAAATAAAAAACTAAACTTTGAAGTTCAGGCTGCTAGTGAATTTTTGTTAAAATCCAACAATCTTACACTCCAGGAGCAACGTACTGATTTCAATTCTGTTTCATATTTTTGAATTTTCTGTCAATAATAACAAGAACAATGACTGATGCAGGAAAAAACCAAAAGGCAGACATTAACTTTAATAAATTCCAGTAAAAAGAGGATAGGTTCTCAGTTAAAAGAAGTACCATATGTTTGAGGCACTAAACAGGAGTTCCTCTTCCAAACTATTCCTAATGAAGAAAGATTTGTTTCCAGTAGACCAACAAAATGTTTATATTGAAATGATTAACTGTCGTTATCATCAAAAACAAAGGATTTTACATGAGTCCTCAAGAATTTTCTCTCATAACTATCATAAATTTATAATTTATTGTAATATTTTTTCTAGTATTATTTTATACTTCATTGCAATTTTTTTTTCTCGACAACTAATTTATTTTTAAGAATTCAAAAAACCTTTTTGTGAAAATATTAGGATCACAGATTGCTTGATGTAGATAAAAAGTTCTAAAAGTATTTTGTTCAAGGATTTTCGTAACATTGTTTTGAATGTTTATAGTCAAAATTTGATTTTCAATTATGTTTATCAATTTGGATGCAGTTCTTTGCAGACAATCTTGCGGGCATTCTAGCGGAACAAATCAGAATTAGATTCGCGAATCAATGTGTAGATCTAGAATATCGACTATAAACGTCATTAGAGTAACTTGAATTCTATCCGATTCTAGCGGTACAACCTATCAACTACTTGAAAATGTTCAAGTCCCATGCCCCTTGTTCGTTATAAAGATCAGTCGATCTAGTCGATTTTTTCATGCACATACTTGAGCTACTGGCTAACGACGACCCTAGGCTGAGGAAATATCATTGGCCAAGCTCGTTTAAATGTCTGTCAGTGAACCGCATGCGTGAACTCATTCAGCATTGGTAGTGCATGTTCTACACAGCTATGACGAATTCTTTTTCCACTTTCGAACTACTATTTTTCACTTGGTTATTTGGACTATACTTTTTATTCACTGAATCTCAGCGGATTGAATTAAATCATTTATATTACACGCTACTAAAACGAGTTCGTCGTTGTCAATATTGTGAGGACTTCGTTATCTCGTCTATGTATAATGAAAAATCATTGGATGATCTCTGCTATGCTTACTGGGAAAAGTATGCAAAGGCACTGTTGAAATCTAAGCATGGATACCTGTTGGTGGAACGATTGAAATTGGATGCACATAGGTCACAATGGCAAGAGGGAGCTAGACGTATTCGCTGTTCACGCAGACCAACAAGGTTTATCCTACACATGAATGTATTAGAACAAGCGCTTAGATGGATAGCACGTAGATGAAATTAGCAGCCGATTCGAGTAATTCCGGCAGCGATTCGCCTAGGAGCTTGATCCAACGTTCCTACTCTTGGTTCAAGTACAACTCGATAAGCTCTATCCAATGATATGCTCAGATTTTCGATAGACCAAGGTATGACTTTTGGGCTGATAGATGGCGCTAGTGAGGATCTGAAAATTATACTTTGGGTTATCGAAAATCTGAGCATACCATTGGATAGAACTCGTTGAGTTGTCCTTGAACCGAGAATAGGAACGTTGGACGAAGTTCCTAGGAGAATCACTGCCAGAATTACTCGAATCGGCTGCTAACTTCACCTACGTATGGATAGCAATGTATAGGACTTCAGATTCCGTAAATAGTATGGGAAGACGAAAAATTGTTATGCTTTGCTTTATTTTCTGTTAGTTTTTAGACACTCGATTCTAGATCATGCTAAATAAAAAAAAGAGAAGAACAAAAAAATAACGTGGATTGAGGATTGTGATCCAAGTTGTGAAGAGGTAAGGTCAATAGAAAAGAAAGAAAAAAGTGCATATATATATATATATATATGTATTAGTCATCTCGGTAATACAATATATCTCCACAATTATTTTACTGTTCTTTTTCTCTCTTCATATCGCGATTGTTTCTTCACGTTTCTGTGTTTCTTTTTTTAATGTTATTGTTATTTCTTTGCTTCTTATTTTCCATTTATTTTATTTTAATTCAGTTTATTATTGGTATATATGGTCTTGAAGCTCAATAGCCCCTTCAGGGCCGACATGGCTATAGGACTAAAGAATGCTAATATTAAAAAAATTGATTGCAGTCATGTTTCATTGGAGAAACAAATCTTATTGACAATTGATGTAATTTATAAATTTTTTGCATGTTGAGTTGATTATTTCCAATAATTTTCAGTTAACTATATTATTAAATTAATATCTATTATATTTAACAGTTTCTTGAATTTCTTCTGCATGCGGAACATCAACATGATTCATCTTATTATGTTGTTATTCATGATGAATATAGACGTATTAATGATGTAAGAGTTTAAACATTAAAAAAATTTCCTGAACATTATATTTTAATGTGGGATAATGAACAAGACATTGTTAAATATAAAAGATATAAATCTAGGAATAGAGTTAACTGAAAATGATTGGAAGTAATTAATTCAATATGAAAAAACTAGTAATAGATGATATCAATTGAGAATGTTTGTTTCTCAAATAAAAAAAGACTGAATCCTCATTAATAAGTACAGCTGTAAATCAAATTTTTGACTATATATATTCAAAACAATGCTATGAGATTGTCTCGAAAATAGACAGTTTAAAACTAAATAGAACTGAATATACAATTGCATTAAAACCACTTCGTCAATAACTTCATGAGATATCGAATGAAGCCAAAATTGAAGAAATTCGATGTCTAAAATATATTAATTTAATTAAATCTTCATAAAACTTGTCAATATTGGAGTTATGCTGAAAATTTATTTCTACGGGGATAAGTGCGTAACAAAAACAATTCAATTAGGAAATTAGAATTTTGATTGAGTTCTATTTAAAAAACAAAATTTTAAGCAGAATTTCGTCTATTTGAATCTATATATGAAAGATTTTGTACATGCACATTTTACAGAGCAGATTTCTACCACCACTAACATGCCATAGTTTTGTGCTATTTTGTTCCCGTCTGCTCTTGAGTTTATAATACTATATCTTTCATGATTCATCTGTCTTTCTTTCTCCTTTTTCAAGTAATGTTTCCCCTTCTATCTATTAATACTGATCGATGCTCATGAATTTGCTTCTCGAACTGTAATTTACGATTTTTCTCTCTACGTCGTCATTATTACGAAAGGATAATTCGAATCACTCATCTATGTTTTCTCTTTTTTTCTTATTGATCAGCTATACGTGATGTCAGAGTCATTGTACTTTTACATATTCTGCAGAGATACTTTAATAGTCCTTGATTGTCATGTTTACATTAGCATACATGTTTAACCAAGCAAATCATCTATTCGAATACTTGTTTGCAGCGTAAATATTATCATTTTCGATTTCTTTCAAAGAGAAAAAATTACACAGTACGTAATGAATGATACACAGCCGCTAATATCAGCAATAGATCGTTTCTCCATTGATGATGGTAATAAGATTACAAAACGATCAGTAACTAGCACGTAAGACAGAATTGAATTTAGAAATGTATCAATGACAATATTGTATTCATATAGATTGTCCAATTTGCGTCAGCGTTTCACTTTCAAGCAGCGTCATCAAAAATATGAAAAGTTGGATGATGATAATAATCAAACTCAGATAGAACCGACGGTCGGATATTTTCAACTGGTAAGTGGATTGAGAGCTAATGCACAGTAAACAACGGAATATTTTTTTTAACTTTGTGACAGTTTCGTTTTGCTGATTGGCTCGATCTTCTCATAATAGTTCTTGGCTTATGTGCTGTCTTAGTGTATAGCATTGCATTCACAGCCCGCTTTGTTGTTTTTGGGCGACTTACAAGCTTATTTGCGTCACAATCTTTTATCGACCGATGTCCTTTACAACAAAACACATTGGTTAATCTTAGCAACAGCAGTGAATGTTCGTGGAATATGGTGCAAAATACTTTTAACTATGATGGATCTCAAAAGTAAGCAATGATCATAAAATATGTTGATGGACTTCAACTGTTTTATTTATTAATTGCTCATCAATTTTAGTCTCTGTCGAAATGAGAATACTACCTTAACACCATTAGAGGCGCTGTCTACGACCAATTTCCATACTGATGTGAGAAATCAATTGCGTTGGCTGTTAAGTAAACAGAAACAACATAATTTTTAATCTATTTAAAAAAAGAATGATTTGTATCTTGAATGTATGTAGTCATCGGTGCAATCGAAATCGTCTGTACTGCTGTTCGTTATTATCTCTTCACCGTTGTCGGTAGACGGCAAGCCTCCCGAATACGTATTCGTCTTTTACAATCACTCTTAAAACGCGTATGTCAACCACGTTCATCTTCACGCTAACACAACGGATGAGGCATCGTTTTCTCAGTATCTCTGTTCACTATCATCATTCACAATCTAACTTTCTTTCCAAATATACATTCTGAAACATGACAGGAAATGAGAACTGAAGTCATTTGTGAGAAAAGTAATCCTTTCCTTTCCCCACAGATCGTGACAAATATTGTTAGAATTTTCCATTATGTCTATCATGATGTCAAAAGTCAGAGAACTGTGTAGAACTATCATGTACAAGTTTGAAATATTTTTGCTTCTCTCGATTGTTTTCTGTGGTATTTTAACTCGTACACTATCGTAATGTGTTTCATGCCGCCTTCACAATTAATAGTTTCAATAAATTTAGTAAGATCAGTATCACATACGATGAATTGATTCAAAGAAAAAATTGAAACATCTGAAAACATCACAATAAAAGTTTCAATGTTGTAAGAGTTAAAATACCACAAGAGAAAAGTTGAAAAATAAAATACATTGAAAATGAAACTTTAGTGCTCTACATAGTTCTGTAGTGTTTGAAAAGTGAAGAAGACTACACTCATTGAATAAAAGATATCATTTTGTGGGTAATTACACAGCACATATTTTGAAAAAAAGCTCTAATCTGAGCAATGACAAAGAATGGAGATATTGAAAAATCAGGAAGAGGCAATTTATTCGGCTGCATCTTTTACAAACCTAATTTTAGTTGATTCTTGCACATACGTATTATTTATTTCTCTGTCTCTCATTCATAGAATATTTCATATTGCGATATGAATTCGATGAACCAGTTTAGTGTCAAGCTTTTCAAGTAAGCAATTTTCTGTCGATTCTTTCAAGAGAAACAATATATGGCTCTCTAATCTCATAGCAATATTGACACTCTCAGTAAAAGCATCGGTTTTGAATTATCAATGATGCTCGTAGCATTATTTTCCACTATTGTCAGTGTTTGTGTTTCTTTACTCATTAATTGGAAGTTGACACTTGTCATACTGGGCACGATACCATTAACTGTTGCTGGATCATATGTTTTTTCAAAGGTAAATGCGACTTTTGATGATTGATTTAGCTTACTCTAATTCTAACAGCTTACTGCCAAAGAAACAAGATACGAAATGGATATGTATTCAAAAGCTGGAGAAGTCGTTCAGGAAGTGTTCAGTTCTCTTCGTACTGTACTTTCGCTCAACGGTGAAAAACTCGAAGAAAAGAGGTAGGAAATATATACATATATTGATAATTGAACTTTGTAAGTCATGAGCTATGGTCATGTTCTAATTTGATTGATTATTTAGATACAAAAGCAAATTACAAGCTACTCGTAGGAGTAGTATATGTAAGGGTGCTATGTTTGGTTTTCTTGTTGGATGGATCTATCTAATAGGATACTTAATTTATTCAGTTGGTTTTGCTTTCGGCTCATCTCTCATGAATCATGAAGGACATGAAAGACTTAGTTTTAGTGATCTTCTTGTAGTAAGTAATTCATTTCACCAATCAGATTTATAAAACCAATGATTTCTCGATGTTCGAGTAGATATTGATTACTTCGACACGGCTTATCACTAATATTGCCTTTGTTAGTCCTTTCTTTCAGTTATTAGAAGAAGCTCGAGGTGCTTTAGTGCCTGTATCTCGATTGATCGACGAGGTATAGTTGTGTCTAATGTATAACTTCATCTTTTCACCATCACATAACATAGGAAGAGAAGACAAGTATGAATGAGACTCAAATATTGCAAGATTCTGTTGCTTGTGACGAAACTATCAATATGAATGGTGATATTCAATTTGATAATATCAACTTTGCCTATCCAGCTCGACCTGATGTCTTAGTCCTACGAAATCTCACTTTGACGGCTCGTCCTGGTGAGATAACAGCTTTAGTCGGTTCAAATGGCTCTGGTAAGTATTTTACAAAAAAAAAAACATACGAAAGATTCATATTCTGTTATTTGTTGAATGAATAGGTAAGAGCACATGCTTTTCACTTTTACTTCGTTTTTATGAGCCTCTATCTGGTGGCATTACAATTAATGATCGATCGATAACAGATTACAATTTGAAACAACTCCGACAAAAGATAGGTGTAGTCAGTCAAGAACCTGTATGTCTGTCTTTGTGTGTTCTGACTTTTGCATTTCATGTTATTTTATGTAGATTCTTTTCGCTACAAGTATTTATGAAAATATTCGCTTTGGTAAAGAAAATGCAACAAGAATCGAGATCGAAGAAGCAGCACGTCAAGCTAATGCACATGATTTCATTATGAAATTACCCAATGTTTGTATCGAATGCTCGTTTCTAATGACATCTACCGTGTATTCTATTTTGGTAGAAATATGATACAGTCGTTGGTGAACGTGGTGTTCTATTGAGTGGAGGTGAAAAGCAACGTGTGTGTTTGGCTCGTGCTCTTGTCAAACAGCCAGCCGTGCTTTTGTTGGACGAAGCAACAAGTGCTCTTGATAAAGCCAGTGAAGAGGTTGTACAAGAAGCACTTGATCGAGCTTGTAAAGGTTCGCATGCATCTTTCTCTTTCAATCATATCATCTATAGTTACACATAGGTCGGACGACTATTGTGATCGCTCATCGTTTTGCAACAATTCAAAATGCACATCGAATTTATATGTTGCATAATGGATGTGTTATCGAACAAGGTACACACGAGATATTGATATCAAAAGAAGAAAGTCAATATTGGAAGATTATGAAAGCACAACAGAGAGAACAACTAGAAAATGATATCGAAGTAGCAGCAAGTCTCACACAATATGAAGATGCTGATCAAAAACAAACATGTACGTTAGTAATTACTTTTAAAAAAAGAATATTTCGAACGCGATCATTGTTTATTGCAATTAGCTGAACGCTCTCGACATTATAGGCATAACGAACTTGACGATGGGAATAAAGTAAAGCATATAAATGTATTTCTGTCGGATTGTTTTTGCATGTACGGTGTACTTTTAATAGGCGTCATTGACTACAAATCGTCGACCTGTTTTCTTGCGACTTTTGTTTATGAACAGTCCAGAGTGGATTATCATTCTGATAGGCTGTGTGATGTGCATCATCAGCGGAGTGGGTCAATCAATCCAGGTTATTCTACTTTCGAATACAATTTCAGTAAGTCATTTTCATGTACAACACAATCAACATTATCGTAATTGATTGTTTACAGGTATTCAGAGCATGCACTTACGAAGAACGACGTCATCAAATTTTCAAATTTTCTCTTCTCTTCTTGTTGATGGGTATTGTCTTTTTGATTGTTCGTGTTATTCAAGTAGGAATATATCTTATAAAACGTTTCATATTGTGTTCATCACTAGTACACTGCTTTTGCTGTATCTGGCTCAAAATTGACCGAGCGTATTTGTAGTAAAGCTTTTGCACACTATCTGCGTCAAGAAATGGCCTTCTTTGATCTTGTGGAAAATAGTTCTGGAGCTATTTGTAATCGTCTTTCATCGAATGCATTGGCTATTCAGCAGATGGTTGGTTCTCGCCTAGGCATTGTTTTTGAATCAATCGCGATGTTTGGAGTGGGTATGGTTCTCGGATTTTTGTTCAATTGGCAGTTAACATTAATCATGTTGTTCTTTATTGTCTCTTTGTTTATTATTTCTGTCATGCAAATATGTTGGCAAGCTCGACTGAATCAACGTTCTGATTGTATTCTTAGATTAGCAAGTTCGGTAAGATCAACATTTCTGTGACAATGTTACGTACGCAGAAATGTTGATACTGCACCTTCTTTTGTTAATAGCTCGCTGTAGAGATCATTCACAATATGCGTACAGTGAAACAACTGGCAAGCGAAGGAGAATTCTTACGTCAATTCTCAAATTTAGTTCTTAAAGAATTCAAGTCAGTTTTTCAATCACTTTTTTTCTTATTCTCTATGCATTATTTTGTCATAGGATTCGCCGAAATGATATAATAATATCCTCCATTCTAGAGAGTATCTATTGGGGATCAGGGCCATTAGCTTTGTTAGTTCTTTTTTGGCGGGCGCTTATCCTTGCTGAACACAAGGAACTGAAGATGAACAATATCTCTATGTACATAAGTAGAAACTTTCAAGATCTATTTTATCTACATGTTTTTCTAGAGTGTTCGCCTATTATATATTCGCCTTGGAATCGTTGCGATGCATCATGACCTCGTAAGTAATTGTGTCGATCAGTTTCTTTTTGTCAAGTACTCTTGCTTAGAACACGACAGATGAGTGACTCATTATCAGCAGCTCGAGATTTTTTCAATTTGTTCGACCGAATAACAGCCATCGACAATAATTCAACGCATGGTAAACAATTGGTGAGTAATTCATTTAATATAAGTCTGATTCTTGTACAAATTACTTTTATTTTATTGTTAAAATGTGTTGATAATAGAGCGATTTCAAAGGTGAAATAGAATTCTATCAAGTCAAATTTGCGTATGCATCTCGGCCAAAATCCTGCATTCTGAATAAATTTCAATTGACCATCAAACCTGGTAAGTTTATTCTGTGTATTTTCAGTTTAGTTTTTGATTAAATTTCTCTATTTGTCAATAAGGTCAACGTGTGGCCCTTATAGGTATGTCGAAGTCATTTGTTGTTCATTTAAAACAGTTACCAAATCTATTTACAAAGGTGCATCTGGTTGTGGCAAATCGACAGTCATTCAACTCTTGGAACGATTCTATGATCCTATGCAAGGTCGAATTGTGAGTATTTCTCTTTTATGTTATCAACATATTTGTGTAAACACTCGGCTAATAACATCTAGTCTCTCGATGGTGTTGATATTCGAGAGCTGAATATGCAATGGCTTCGTTCGTGTCTTGGTCTTGTTAGTCAAGAGCCTGTCTTATTTGATTTGACTATTGCTGAGAACATAGCATATGGTATAGAAAACACTTCGATTGAAGATATTATTGATGCAGCCATCAAAGCCAACATTCATGATTTCATTCAGCAGTTACCTCAAGTTAGTAAAGTATCAACGCATGATATTTGATTTTCTTTGCATCGCAATACTAGGGCTACGAGACCAAAGTTGGTATGAAAGGCAGTCACTTGTCAGGTGGTGAGAAACAACGTATTGCTCTTGCTCGAGTTCTTCTGCGTCGACCAACAATTTTGTTATTAGATGAAGCAACCAGTGCCATGGATTCGTACAATGAACAGGTTCTTTTGTTTATGATACTTGTTAACCTAAGAGTCATTTTTGATATGAATAGATCGTTCAAGAAACTCTTGAAAAAGCTCAAACTGACGATCCAACTCGAACTTCACTCATAATTACTCATCGTCTGTCAACCATTCGTTCATGTGATTTGATCTGCTTTCTTGACAAAGGACATATCGTAGAAAGTGGTACTCACGCAGCCTTGATAGAACGACGTGGAGCCTACTACCATATGATAGTTCGCAGCTGTAATTTGTAAATTGTCTCAATTGTTATTTTAATAACACTAACTAGTGATTGAAATAAACTATTCACTTTACTTAAAGGACTCTTCGGGCTATACAATAACTTCGAACGAGAAAATGCGAAGAATGGAGTTTTTTCGAGTCCGAAAAGAGAATAAAAATTATCGTTCTCATTATTGTCATCATATCTCAATAAAAATACATACTACAAAAGATTATTTGTTTGATCTAACCACCATCAGATACATCACGCAGGATTTCAAAAATATTGGAAGCTAACGATTCCATAGTACGATCATGGATTGTGTGTGTGTGTTGCATCTTTTAAGTACCCACAACTTCAAGAAGAGGGTTTTCTCGTCTTTCTTGTAATAACTCTTCTCTTAGATGGAGACAAGCGGAGTCGATGAGACCGTGAAATCAATGGTCATTTGAAAAAGCATACAGATCCTATCGGTTGTTTCTAAAGGCATCTTTGGCGAATCCGAACGAGACATCACGACTTTTACTGGGAAAAAAATTATTAAAAGATATAAGTCCACCATTATCTTTTGCGAGTTTTTCGAAATCGACTGTCAATAATCCTTGATGCCGATAAACTAAAAAGATCTTTCCATCATATTGACTGATTTGTTTCTTGTACATTGCTACGATATTCTTCTTGACGAAACTTCATTTCATCTTTGCTGGTCTGTTGCCCATATTCCATATTAAGAATAATTTCCTTGAATCTTTGTGAATACATGAAGATCAGTTCTAGCTGATTGAGAGTTTCGCTAGAGCCTCCTTCGTTCGCGCTAATAATGCTTACCGACTTTGTATTTTGCTTGCATTGCTTGACAGCTACTTGCAATGTATCACAGATGAGCTTGATGGAAGTATGTACACTTTTAAGTGTGTGAGTGTGGGTGAAGTCTACACTTGTAGCCCACTCATCCCACTCTACGAAGAAAGACGTCTATATACTATTTTAAGATCTTCTCCTTAATTCTTTTCTAGGTATATAATCACAGAACAAGTTAAGAACATAATATAATCCCTTATCGTTTCATGTTGTCAGTTGTTTGTAATCTGAGAACTAAAGAAGACATTAAAACAATTATTCGTTGTTCTTCATTTTTGATTTTTCATGAACATAGATAATATCGAAAAATACTCTTTGCTTTTTTTTTAGATTAAAATTTATGCTAACAAACAGCCAAATCAACTTGAACGTATTTGAATATAATTGAGTTTGTGTTATAACTACGCAATGGTAATAACTATTCCGTCTGAATTTTCTTTTAGAAACAAAACGAGTTGATGATGAAATCGTTTTTTTCATGAACCAAACAATTTCGACGAGAACATATTTGTGAGTGTGGATGTGAATGAACGAAAAACTTACACTCAGACTCATTGCCAATACTCATTGTACATCTTAAACAAATCAAATATCATCATGGCTCATCATGTGGTATATTTTTATAAATAAAAAGTTAAATTTGATACAACTATTAACTATTCAGTTGCATTTAAATTAAAAAAATATTCATTTGACAAAGAAAAATGTTTTTTTCCTTCTTTTAATGATCTTCATATGGCTTCATATTGTTCATCAATGATAGATTCATTCAAGCTCGTTATGATTTATTCTGTATTATAGATCCTCGTGGTACTACATAGTTTATACATTATATAGTTTATGCAAAATATTTATTCTATAGTGATTCGACTAAAAGTGAAAACTAGTAAATAAATTTTTTTTCATATTTCATGTTCATGGTTTTCTATTTTTTGTAAGATGATCATATGATGAAGATCTCACTCGGTTTTATGATTATATTCCCGTTTATCGTCATTACCACTTATTAATTCATCTCGTTCTTAATGAACAAAATACAACACCAATATCGATGAAAATATCCCCTATTACAGAATCTAATCTACTTGAACAACACGTTGTGTTTCTCTTTGTTTTTATAAAAATATTTTATGTATATGATTCTTCTTCTATTGTTTTAGTTATTATCATACAAAACAATAAATGAATAAATGAACGTTTTTAAGCTCGAAAAACAAACTTTTACGTCATATATAGTACGTTTAGATATTTAAGACTTGAAAGGTGAGGAGGAAATATGCATGTTCGTGCAACACCAAATTTAGAGAAAAAACACATTTTCATTCGATTTTTATGAAAAAGAGAAAGAGAATTTCGTGGCCAAGAAATGACCATTAGCGGCATTTGACAGTAGACATATTCAGATTTCTCGTGAAGAAAATGTGATAAAGAAAATTTGTCGTTTTTTGTCGATGGCTTTTATGTTCTGAACACTACTAATGAATACTTTTATGGTAAAAGAGCTGACGATGGAACATTCCCAATTGTTGAAGCGCTTTTCAGTCGGAACTTAGTACATTTTGTAGACCTTAGTGAGCTATGTTTACTATTAAAAAAGTTCGTGCCCATGGCCTGTTTCTAAGGAGATCGAACGTTTTTAGTTTTATAGCTGGATATTTCCATTGTATCTCAACCGCGTTGTACACAAATGATCTCCGATTTTGATGAAGTTTTCAGCGTTTATAGAGCTTTTAATTCTGAGTATTTTGATAAAAACAAATTTTTTCAAAACGCTTTTGTTTTGATGAAGATACATTCAAAATACTGTAAGTAATAAAAACTCAAAAACGTTCAAGAAAAATTTTTCTCAGAGTTTTTGGGTTTTTTACTGCCTACAGGTTTTGAATGTATCTTCATTAAAACAAAAGTATTTTGAAACAGTTTTTTTATCAAAATGCTCAGAATTAAAAGCTCTATAAACGCTGAAAACTTCATCAAAATTGGAGATCATTTGTGTACAATGTGGTTGAGATACAGTGGAAATATTCAGCTATAAAACTAAAACCGTTCAATCTCCTTAGAAATAGGTCATGGGCACGAACCTTATGTATAGTAAACATAGCCCACTAAGGTCTACAAAATGTACTAAGTTCCGTCTGAAAAGCGTTCCAACACCTGGAAATGTTCCCTCGTGAGAAAAATATAGGGACACAATTTTGCTCTGGTGCAAACATTATCTCCGGAGATCTAAAATTTTGAGAATTCTTTTCATCGAATTGACGATCTCTTTTACTAACAATATTGACATACCACGGGTTCTAATGAAAAGATATCCAGATATGGTGTCTGTTCATAAATAGGTACAAAATACGCGAATCTTAATATTTATATTTTGCGCTATCAGATCTTGCCATAGATTGTGATGTACTCTACAAACTTCATGGACATTCAGTCTTTGGTCTAGATACAGGGTTGACGAATCAAGAATTGCAGAAATTATGCTCTGCACTCTTATGTGCTTTGATCAAATTATTTTCAAGAAAATATGTATTGACTACGGGTATGAATGAACAAAAGACCATCGATCACGCTTAAACTCATATTGATTGAATGATCGTCGATGGAAAGTTTAAATTGATCAACATATCAATCATCGATTGGCAGCTCATATTAAAAACATATGTAAGAAACGGCTCTTCTCTGCCAAACCATTCTGTTCAAGCGAGCAACTCATCATCAAGAGAATGAGAAAGTACACTGATCTTTTTGTTTGTTTTAAGACATGACAACAATTCAAGAATTTATGGTAACGTATTGATTATCGCAACCTTACATTGATTGCGATATTTCAAATTTACAATTCTATTATTTACAACCATTATCATTACAATGATCCGAAGTCCAATTATCGACTCTTATATGTTATTGTTCTAGTCGAAATGAAATTTATTCATTAATTCATACAATTATTTATACACTCCAGTCTCAAATACTTATGTTGCTTTAATGTGCTTTCCTTAAGCAAAGGCTTTAGAAAGAAGTAAGTAAAACCTAAGTTAACATTTTTTTCTAATGAAGTGGTAACATATATAAGTTGAGAATTTCTAGTGACCGATAGGATTTCTCACTCTATGTATAAGATAATTTAGACATATCATCTATTCGAGATGAAATAATATTTTAATTCTCTTGAAAGAAGATATTTTTTTATTTGTTAAATTATTTGTTGTGTGTTAGTTATAATATCATACAGTGAGGGAGAGGCACCATCTTATGTCACAACCCACCATGTGACTTGGTAACTTGACCCAGAGAGATTCTTTGTGCCTGTTATGGCGAAAGAATTGTAGATTCAGGAAGACCTACTGCATTTGTAGGTGCCTGCCATCGTTATGTACGTCATAGCGACGTTTATTACCCAACCGATTTGACATGGTCTGTTCTGCGTGTACCCATTTCAGGCTCCGGGAGCCTCCCTGTCCGTGCGCGTGAAAAGTCCGAAGAAATGAATAGCAGTTAGAAAGAAGTTGTTGAGCAAGCCAGAAGAAAAAAAAACAAATTTACAACTTCTTTTTTACGCAGTCAATACTATTCATAAATGTTTTGATCAGAGGATGCGTTGATGGAAGTGATATTTGTCCAATAGCAAGCGCCTTTTCTAGATATGATATTGCTTTTGAGTAGTCACTCATGCCACTATACGCATGGCCGATGTTGTTATACGAAGAAGCCAAATCAGGATGATTTGGAGGCAGAGCTTTTTCTTCAATTTGATGTGCTTTTTCATAAAATTCAAGTGCTTTCAAGTAATCATTCTTGCCGTAATACGCTGCACCGATGTTGTTATAGGAAGAAGCCAAACTAGGATGATTGGAAGGCAGAGTTTTTTCTCGTATTTTAAGTGATTTTTCGTAAAACTCAAGTGCTTTCGAGTAATCACCCATGTTGTTATACGCAAGACCGATATTGTTGTAAGAATTAGCTAAATCAGGATGATTCGAAGGCAGATCTTTTTCTTCAATTGTATGTGCTTTTTCATAAAATTGAAGTGCTTTCGCGTAGTCACCCATATTGTTATACGCCAGACCGATATTGTTGTAGGTAGAAGCCAATAACGGATGATCTTCAGAGAGAGCTTTTCGCTTGATTTCGAGATATTTCTCATAAAACGAAACAGCTTCTTTGTATTGTCCTTGATCGTCTTTCACCCATCCAAGTTGGTGATAAATACGTGCTCTATCATTGTCGTTTAAAGCATTCTTGAGTAATTCATTGTAAAGTTCTTCAGCTTGGTTGAAGTGACCCACTTGAATCATTAAGTCTCCCAATCGATGCCATCCTGAAAATCCACAAAGTTCGCCTTGTATGCATCTGGTGAGAGCAGCCAGTTGTGGATCATTGTCGTCAGTTAGAGTCAACTGAACTTTCCAGAGGCGACCATTGTTGACACTTTGCTTGATATCATCGACACGAAAAACAGTGTGCATTGAGAAGAGAATTTCTTTCTCCTCTTTCATAGCACTGTATTTTTCGATCAGCGCGAATGGAGTATTTGAAGCCGTAACTTTACTTGGATCGATTGTCATAACGAAGAGAACACCCACTGTGTCCTCATTTTTGTGCAATACACGCTCAATAAATTCCACTGCTATCTGTTTTTCTGTACTTGTGGACAAGAAATTGTTAAATGAGAGCAATCCACCTTTTGTATCGACCAGATGTTGAAAGTCTTGTTCGCTGAGCCCTTGACCACGATAAACGACAAATTTTTTCATATTTGCATCCAGTTGTTCTTTGTGAAGTTTTTTTAATTGTTGATGAAGATTGCGGATGAAAAAGCCCATTTTGATCATGGTTTCCATGTCGAGTGAGCGTAAAGCCTTGTTGAGCATACCATAGAGAAAAATTTGACGAGTATACCACCATATTGGGGTTTTCTGGTGGTATTTAAGCTGAAAATCCTTTAATTGAGATTCGCAAATGTTTTGTTGGCGGCAATGAGTCATTAGGTCTTCCATCGCTTTAGCTTCGTCTTCATGAATTTCCATTATGATCTCTTTGAATAGTACCGAATACATGTAGGATGGCTCCAATTGGTTTAGTTTTTGTTGATCCGATGCTGCTGTTATCATAATTTGCTTTGGAACGAAACTCATCGGTATAGTGTCATGGTCGCATTCGCGGGCAGTCTTTTGTAACAACATGCAAATGCGCTCGATTGAGGTGGAGACATAACGAATCTTTGACCAATTTTCAGCCCATTGTTTGTGTTGATCTTTGTTTCTACAGAAAATAAAGATGGTATCAAGTTGAGCCATATTGTGCACCAGAGGCACTATCTTTTCGCCAAATGCTCCAGAGATGATTAAAATAATTTTTTCATCTTTGATACTTTTTAAATATTCAAAGCATTCATCAGCATCAGTAAATAGTTCTACTGTATTAACGGTATTTCGAAGTTGTGTAAGAGAATGTTGAAAATCTTCCTTGCTTTCATCAATTTTGGCATCGAGCCAGACCAAAAGAAAGTTTTGCATAATTCGTATGGATCGTGATCGAAAAGATGGTGACGAAGCTGTGATAGTAGCAGTAGTGGTAGTTCTAACGGTGACTTGTCTTGATACCACTGATGCCGTATTTGTGCTGTCTTCGGCAGTGCTGGTGCTACTGTCTGTAGACAACGTCTCTTTGTCCATGTTATATTTAGTTGTAAATTTTGAATACTATAAAAATGAATGAATCAATATTATTCAATAGCTGAAAAAAGTGTATGCAACGAGAATAATCACATCCACATTCAGTGCAATCGATGCACACCGAGAAAGAGAAAAAAATCTTGAGATATGAGTTAATGTTGAGATTAGTAGCATAACCACAGAAGAGTTCTCCATGATTGGAAATTTTATTAATTAAAACTGATCTAACCTTCTAAAAGCTGCAGTCAAATTGGATCTCTAGAAATTTTAAACCGATCAAACAGAATTAGAATCATTTAAAAAATAAACTATTTTTTCAGAATGTCATATTATTATACTGCAAAAAATTCAAACGCTATTTTAATGGTGGTGCCAATTTTTGGGTGTTCTATATTTATACATGTTTATCAGGCGAGAAAAATTAATATGGTAAGCTGCCATTGGAAGACGAAAAAATAATAGAACTGCATATTAATCTTTGTCGACAAGTTCACATGGACCTAATACTTTTGTAGCTTTTAAGGATTCATTGAAACGACGAGGAGTATTTTGCAGTCAAATTGACATGACTCTTGCGAAATTTTGACTAAAAACGATTCAAGCTGTCGGTCCAATCTGTAAGACTCGATACAACATCGATCAACGTATGCAGTATCCGATGCAAAATCTATTTTTTATTTTCACTACGAATTCTTCAACTTTTATCCATTGAAACTATAATATTTTGTTTTTGCATAAGATCCACTATTCAATTTTACACAAGTTGCAAATTAGAAAGATATCTGAACGAAGTTGTGCAGTAAAATCCACCAAGAATCCTAGATCTGTCAATAAAAACTAATTTTCCAGGTTGAAAAACCGTTTACTTCTATTTTTTCTATGATCCGTTAACAATTAAAAGGACATAATAAAAAGGTTTGGTGACTCGCAAAAGGCTTGATCAATCGACGATTCTTAGAATACTTTCATTACTTATCCTTATGATGCATACCATTGATTGTCTCTCTGGGATTTTCTAGATTTTAACTGTTTCCAACTTAAGTTTTTGAGATGATGGAAAAAGAAGCATAGCTAATCCAAAATGATGTCTTTTGAGTGCGAGCTTTATTGGGTTTGATGAAAAACGACTATTGTATTAGGTGCAAAGACAACATACGATCTAATTCTATTTTCTCAAGTACAGTCGAGAAAATGGAAAGCTTTAACTACTTTACATGACATTATTGAAAAGCAGCTATGCTAATTTTCTCGAACTTTATGTTCCAAGACGAGATCGAAATAATCTGAAAGCACTTATTAATATGCTGACTTGTGTTTTCATTTTTCTACTATTGTAAAAGATATTCTGAACTTTATTTTAGAAACAACATCAACAGTTGGCCCTTTTTTGGCATGATGAATATTTTAGTTTTGGGTCTACGAAAATTGGTCGAACGAAAAATAGTCAAACGAAAATTGATCGCTGTAAATTAATCGATACGAAAATTGATCGACACGAATATTGGTCAATATGAAAAGTACTCAAGCGTTTAGTTTAAAAAAATAATCGCTACAGTGCATTTTCTATTGATGCTAATAAGTTAAACAGCGATAAAAAAAACATTCAGAGAATGATGGCAATTTTGAAAATAAAAAGGCACATATTTCACTGATGTATGGGAATTATTATAGGCTAAAGATCACTTTAAAGAAACATATACTTTTTTTTTATTCTAATTAACTTCTATTACTATAAGATAAATTTTACATAATCCAATAAGGATTATGTTAAAAGATTCTTAATAGGTTATATAAAG
The DNA here is from genome assembly GCA_905250075.1 of Rotaria sp. Silwood1. Taxonomy (NCBI): domain Eukaryota; kingdom Metazoa; phylum Rotifera; class Eurotatoria; order Philodinida; family Philodinidae; genus Rotaria; species Rotaria sp. Silwood1. The sequence continues at coordinate 84,479 of CAJNOP010000230.1, forward strand.
AGCTATTATACTAGACAGACCTATTCCTTTATTCTAAAATGTTAACGTTTACCTTGAGCACTACTCAAAAGAACAAACCTTTATTACTTCCTAAAGGGTTTTCTTACACTATCGATAAAACAACTATTGATAAAACTTATTGGAAATGTAAACATGCTCGAAAACTCAAATGTAAAGGTCAAGTTCATACTAATTATATTAATACAATATTGTTATACGAAAATGATAATCATAATCAGAGTGGTAATGCGCTTCCAGCTAAAATTAGTATATTTGGAGAAAAAGTTCGTGATCGAGCAATTAATAGTAATGAAACTACTCAAGCTGTTATTGATAATTGTCTGACGAATTTATCTGATTATGCTGTTGCTCGTCTTCATGACTTCAAACATATTAATTATCCGTGATCAATTTTCGTTCGACCAATTTTCGCTTTCCCTTTGGTTTGATGTCTAGATCTTATCAGTGAGATAAAAGTATTGTAAAAATTACTCTGTTTGACATGGTTTGTGGTAGGACTATTTTACATGTAAGAGCTACTTTAATTGAGACTATTGATTGAATATGCTGAACATTTTCAATCGAAGCGTTTTTAAAATTATTCTCCAATGATTAAAATACCTCATTTCTATGTTCCGTCGTTTTTAATCTCTTTGCAGCTATTCTTGGCATTCAATTTTTTTTTATCGCAAGTCTAATAATGTAACAAATCAAATATACTAACCTAGTATTGAGGTGTACGAGTTTTGTTTTGTATGCTTGCAACCAATTTTGCTCTGTGTTTATCATTAACGAAATTGTTTCTTTTTCAACTTATGTATGCTTATGTGAATCGCCCGAGCATGACATTTTCATCAGGTAAACATTTCTTTTCATCAATAGACTCATCATTACGTGTATTTCGTTCTTGCAATATTCTTTCTCTTTTCTTGCTTTCTTTCACGTTCTATGTATTTACGATGAGAAAATATACAATAATATTTGCACATACGCACGCATTAAACTTGATTCTCGAAGTTTCTCCGTTATGAGTAAACGAAATGACAGTTTTTTTGATCTCATAATATGAATAATATCAGCAGTTCATTGTTTAATTTCTGATTTTCTCACAATAATGATTCATTCAATCAATCATATAAGAACTTTCTCGTTTAGAAGAATCGATCAATGGATTTCATTGTGTAACTTATTGACAAATGATCATTACTAGTGACTAACCTGGGCCAGGCACGAAATTCCTTTGGAACATCATAGTGAATGTCGAAATCAGGTGTGAAATGAATGAAGCGTTTTGTTGTTTGTTAGAACGTTGCTCATTGAGCTTGAGTCTCTAATCAAAAGATGGATTTCAAGCGTAACGTGTTAAAATAGAATTTGTGAAGTAGTAGAAAGATACTCAGTGTTTTGAGCCACTTGTAACTATTGTCTGTGGAAAGTCAGAGATGTTTTGTCGCTCAACGAATTTACTTAGGAGCGGGTATGAATCTGGCCGCTCTGATGTCAGCCTCTTTCTGAACTACAAAAACACTCATCTACATACAATCAACAAAACCAGAGTGTGAGGATACAGACGACCACCTTCTGTTCGTATTACAACAGGTGCCAGTTAGAGTATGCAGCTTTTAACAATAAATCTTGCTATCTAACCGAAGGTAATTCATACGTCGCTCTTGTTCTCATTTAGTGAAAAGATAAAATATTATTTCAATGTTTCTGATTTGGTGAATTCTTTTAGTTCATGCTAATATGGAAGAATGAATATTTCAGATTTCACATGTAGTCAGACCCCCTTAAGTTAGATACAATTACTTGAATTCTGTTTCTTTTTCTTGAATTCTATGATCGTTTGAGATAACAAATTTTTAAATCGTATATGTACCATGAATTGTTTATAGTTTTTTGAATTATTGATTTTTGACTCGTGTATATATCACTATACTCTGTCACATTCATTGGGAATTACTATACAAAAATACGGTATGGGTCATTGTTCCAATTCATCAGACAAGTGAAAACAAAATCAATAAAAAACATATCTCAAAGATATGAAAACGATAAAGAAAAACTTGTGAGATGAGCGAACCATAAAATAAAGAATATTGTTCACTTTTATTCAATCGAACAAATATTAATTTTTCTATTGATTTTTGTCTCAAATGTGAATTCAGCAACAAATGAAAGACGCTAGGATGAATCTAAAATTAGTTTATCACATTTCACTTTTACTTATACATAAATCTTTCTAATGTTAGAAGAAAACGAGAGAGGTGACCTATGTGCTTATACCATTATTCTCACTCTAGATAAATATATGAACGACAAAATCCATCTTCCTCGTTTTCTATAGTAAGAATAAAAATATAACATTATCATTCAATTACATGCTTGATGTCTTCGCAAACACTGAAGTTCAAAATATCAAGAGCAAGAGAGATTAACAACATAGTATGTTGACAACGAAAAAAGAACACTATCCTAATATACTTTTATTATTGTTGCTATTCTTTCTCATTCTACACGTAAAGCCAGTGAGTGAAATTAATTTCAAGGTAGAATGTGTAAACAAATGAATACGGACTCGAAGCATGGTTACATTCTTTTTTCATTCTTTCTTTCTTTTGCTTAATTGCATCTCATCAAAAGTATTTTATCACAATATGTCTCTCTAATTTGTAACGAGTTGGCAAGCTAAAATGAATTAGAATGTGTCAAAAATCAATTCAATACTGTTGACTGGATTTTGGCATTTTTTTTCTCACGTTTCAAGAATCAGTTCTTAACGGTTTTTGCTTTTTCTATGACAAGAACATTTTAAAATTTTTCATGATATGTGCGACAGCGGCATTGTTCAACAAATTTTTCGAAAGTTTTCTTAGTTGTGAAAATGCTTACATTAAACAATTGAAATTAATGATGGTGAAGAACAAATTTATGAAAAAATGGGAGAAAGATATTTCCGAAACTCAAACTTGAAATAGAAAAATTTCTAAACTTTGATATTTTTAGACAAACGTTCTGAACGGAATAAGATGTCAACATGGTATCGCCAATGGAAGTTTCCATCGGAGTTAAGAATAGTAGCCGACAGGGAGTATTGATGTTATCGATATGGTGGTGAAAAAGACCATTTACATCAATAACCCACATTCTTTCTCAATTGGCATAGCTGTTGGTATGAATATATATTCATGACATGTGTTGAAAACCTCTGTCTTATCAGTCTGCAGCCATTTAAACTTTTACTCTATCGATGAATAGTGTCCAATTCAGTATCAATGGATAGATCACATCGTATTTTATTTGATATAAATGGTTTGTTCATTAACACAGTTGTGAAAACGAATATATGATACTAATTCTTGATTTTCTGCTAAAAAAATAATGTTTGAAAAATAGGTTTTTTGAATTTTTAAGTGGCTTTTCTTAATAGAACTTTTTCGAAATGTATGCCCCGGACAGTATATATAGTGTACTATCTAACGCAACTAGTATCTTTTTTTGAGACAAGTGTGTTAGCGAATATTTTTCCAAAAACTCAAATTTATAGTTAACTTGGCCGATGTATAAAAAAATTTGTTGGAAAGGTTGGAGGTTTAAGGTACCCATATTTCTATGAATGAGAGCTCAAAAATTCGAGCAAGTCAATTTTCTAGTGATGCGCTTTCATAGGTAACCAATTCAAAAGTCTATTATTTTGCGCATCCCATGTTAAGATATCAATTCTTTTAAAAACTTTATGCAGCGAAATATGAAATAACAGTCAATTGATATTTGACGTGCTTTTGTAAAGATTTCTAGGTATTGATTAAATTCTGTTCAATATTCATATACATAGTCATTTATAGTATATTGTTTAGTTAATATACTATAAACAGTGAGATTCTCGGATAAATTGAGTCTATAGATTATGTGCAGTCCTGAGCAACAGACGTATTCAATCAGTCTTTGTTGTATCTCGGTATAAACAAAAGATTAAGATGAACAAAAAACAGCTGAAATACAGGAGAGCATAAACAACAACCTATTTCTTTTTAGTTGAATTGAAAAAATGGATATCGACTTAAAACGAATTTGAAGAACGTAATAGATTCTTCTTTTTTCTTTTCACATAATTAAGGATGTACATCTCTCATTTGATTCTGGTTGTTACAATAACGCCTTTATACTTGAAACGTTTATAACCTGCGTATTTAGCGAATATGCTCATCACCACTTCGTCTTCCGAAATATTTTAGTTTTTTTTTGACAATCAAAGCTAAAGCATTTTATAGATAACCTCATTATTCATAGATCGATCAATTATATTAGCACTTCTATTAACAATTTCTTTAACTATTACAAATAAAATATATTCCATCAGTTATACTTATGAGTGTCTTATTCCTTCAAATCTTCAAAGTTTCTTTTATCCAACATGTGTAAATTTTTTTCGTTGATATGTACAATAAAATCACGATAGGAATTATTAAATATCTTTCAAGGAAAATTTAGCAGGCATTCTATAAGGGAACTGGCAATTATGTGGCATAGTGACAAGAAATTCTTTTTAATTAACAAACTGTCGAAAGCCGTTCAATACTTTCCGAATAGCAAGTGCAGAAACTTCATCAACTGTGGTTCGACGTAATTGCTTAACTCTACAAACCTGGTTTTGTATATTTTTTGAAATCACTAGTACTATTTTAATCCATCATATTAAAACAACGATGATCTGTCGAGCGTCATTAGAACATTAACAATTGTTTGCAGCCGCTTATCAATGAAATTTAAAGATAAAGATCATCCTAATATACCCTTGCGATTAAACTGACGGTTCCAGTGTGTTTCCCAAAATATCACGTGGAACTGAGACCGTTAGATCCTTAGATACAAACAAAAATTTTAAATCTATTTTCAGACGTTTTCACTATTGCATTGCTGAGATTAAAGACGCCAAATATTTTAGTACTTAAAAAAACCAATATTTTAAATATATACTGAAATCTTTGAATTCAACAATGAAAATATGAAGATTTCTCAACATATCTATCTCATGTTTTAATAATTCTGGTTCAGTTCTCAATTCCAGTTTTTTTGGAATCACTGAACGTCGAATGCTATAACTACTTTATACTTCAAACATCTCATTTTGTAGTTTTTTAGTTATTCAATCTGATCAAATAAAGTCTAGACGATCAAGATCATGAATTCATTTAAATTCAAATGACTAGAGAAATGGTGTTGAAAACAGGGTTCAACGGATAAAATAAAAATTCGATTAACTTGTTTTGTTTTTTTTCAAAAATCTCTTTTCAAACTATCCTACATAGTTATTGCTTTTCATTCATTGCTAAATCAGTAATAATCCATGTTAATATCCTGCATGATTTATGTGTCTTTATAGTTTTATTCATTTATTGAAAATAAAAACTACTTTGATATTTTGTAATGTCACATAAAAAGTTAATGTTCTTGTCAGCCTTATATTAATGATACATGATCTCTATAGAGAGGATTTTGATTTATGAGGAAAATAGTCGTTTGTTTACTGATAATACGAAATACAATCGTCATACATGACAAATATATTTATGAATAATATCTCTGATTTATTGATATAGAGACGAGACAAAGCTATATTTTTGCTTTTATATTGATACCTTGATATTAAAGTAAAAAAGAAATATATACAAACGCATTTTTCTTCTGTATATTAAATTAAATATAATTAACATTTTGATAAATTTTTTTATTTTATTAAAAGAATTAAATGAGATATATAGAGAGAGAGAATAAGGGAAGTGAAAGTTTTTATCACATTAAAAAAAGAGATAATCAACAATATATTTGAATAATTTCGCCTCCATTATATATTTCAATAATATTTAAAGAATTTCAAGTGTGTACTTTTGACTTCATATTCAATATTGGTTGATTAGTTAAATGTGGCTGATAAAATGCATCGACTACGGCGATCTATGAATATAAGATGAATATAAATCAAAATAGATTCAAGCAGCAAAAAAAACAAATGATTAGTTTATGCGAACTATCATTAAGCAAATTGCATTCATTGAGCAAATCAAGTTAATATTAATATGCATTGCGTATATATATATATATATATATAAATCCTGTGTCCATCTTTGAATTTGTTATATTGTTTAGACGAGATGAAATAAATTATTTTAAAAAAAAAGCTATTATTTTTTAATTATTGTTCGACTACAGATGTGATCATCATCATCATCATCTTCATCACAAAAGAAAAAAAAAAGATTACAGAGACAAAATAGAAAGTTAGAGAGAACACAAAAAGAAACCGAAAGAAAAACTATCTAGCCTAAAGACAAAGGTAATACTATAAAGAAGAACGCAATGGGCAGTCATCATCACTCGGTGTAGTTTCTGTTTTTGTTTTTGTTCCGACTCAGATCGTCCCATTATCCTAGTGTTTTTAGATATATTTTTGTTGCGTGTAAACTATTGCGTTTTGTCATTGCCATCGATTTAGTATATATATAGCACCGCTTGACTGTGATAGACTGGTTTTGGAGAGAGAGAGAGCGACAAAAATGAGAAAATAAAAGAAAGAAATTATTCTGTAACGTACAAAAAAAAAGAAGAAAAAAGAGATTCTTTATCACACGATTGCAAAAAAAAGAGAGAGACAAAGACAGAACAAAAGACACACACACTCTAAATGCGCACGATGTTATGAGAATAAACGAGAGGGAGAGCAACAGAGAAGAAACAAGGATAAATATTGACAAAAAAAAAAGAGAAAATCAAACAGATTCGAAGGATTATGTATATATAGACGGGCCCGCCGAAATATTTATTATTTATTTTGTTCAACTGTTGCTCATATTATTTTTTCTTTATTTTTGTTTTTTTATTGTTTATTAATTGTCTAAAGTTGGGTATTTTCAAAGGTTGGTGATGATGGTTGATGATTATCAGTCATATTTGTGTTTATAGTTATAATAGGATTAAGAGAATGAGGACGAGTAAGAGGTCGATTGTCGTAATAAAACGAGGTTAATTTGGGCACAGTAGCGGCTCGTAGCCGATCTAATGTTGCATATTCAGGCGGTTGTCGATCAATTGAATCTTGAAATGCTTTTATCACACGAAGCTAGAATAACACGAATAAAGAAAGAAAAAAAAAAGAGACTTCTAAACCTGTGTAAAAAAAAAATAAAATAAAGTTTAAATATGACACACAAGATGGACAAATTATAAAGACAAGAAAACTAGCTAGAAAAACATACATATATATATATATATACATATACATATACATATGTATATATATTAAGCAGCAAGATTAAGCCAAAAATATTTAGCAGCAATCATAACAAACAATATTGAAAGCAATGATGTCGTTTTTTTGTTATTGTTTTTATTTTTGTTTTATGGACAAAAAAAAAAAGAATTCCGACTAGTTTTGCAATAAATTGAAAGTTATTAGACGCACAAACAATTGTGGTTAAATGGAATAAGGGTAAATAAAAAAAGAGAGAGAGAGAGAGAGAAAGACACGAAAAGGGATTTCAAAACTAAATAGGTGGATCAAACCTCGAAAGATATGAACAGACATGCTGGACATATGTATGACATTTTTTAGGATGAAGAGAATAATAGCACATATAGGTGCTTTTTCATATGGATGATAATATGGTTACCATTGGGAAGACGGCGATTTGGCAATATGTTCTTGGAAAGTTTTAACGACTTGTACCTGTCAGAGCGATTATAGATAGATAAGAAAAAAAAAACGAACATTGAAGAAGAAGCTACAATCAAATGTTTTTTTTTTCTTTTTTTTTTTGTGTAATTTAAAATATTTAGTTAATTTTTAAAATATAAACGAAACCAACACCAGTAAAAAAAATTTTGTTTTTATTTTTGTAAATATATGATTAAGGTTATGTTTACAAACCTGTGTTTGAAGACGTGTTATTCCTCTTAACCAAAGTATTTGTCCTTTTGTTAAACTTGTTCCTGGCCGTGTTTGTCCTTCTTGACCTAAATCAACGGGTAATGTTTGACTATAAACTTCACCTGAACCCCATTTTGGCATATGACGTGTCACCGGTATCAAATTAACGACCTAAATTAAAATCAATTTTTTTTTTTTTTTTTTTTTGGAAATAAATTTAAAAATTTTTTCTTTTTACTTGATTCCATACAAGTACTGTAACACCAAAGAACAAACACCACATCCATTGTTCAAATGTTAATGCAACACATGCAAATGCAAATGAACCATATTGAACAAGAAGAATTTGTACAACAAATGTAACAATCCATATACCATAGAAAATAGGATTTGTAAATATACCACGAAAAACATTTTTTTCACCATGAATTTTTCTACAATTTATTTCATTGAATAACGTCATTAAAACAAATACATTAAATATCATTGTAAAATGTTCTGATGGTTTAAATACATTATTTACTGGACGACCATCATCCATATCAAATACTTTAGGTCCTTGAATTTTAGAAAAAAGAAAACAAGAGACAATTTAAGAAACATGCTTTATCTTCTTTGTAAGAAACGACGTGCTGAAGTATATTGGTAACATCTTGTTATAATGTCTTAACTAAGGTAGAGTCCATTGAGTTCAGTTAACAGAAAAAGTTGAGACTCGAGCTCGATTAACTAGGGTAGCATATCGTTCACGGCTGTATTAGCCATTTCAAGAAAATAGCTGAATTTTATAGAATAGACTAAAGATTTTCGAGGTCTAGACATACAAATCTAAAGAAAGTATGTTCGAAATCTCCTCTTATGAGAAAGTAAATACCGTGATCTTTCTCAGGAACACTAAGAAAACTAATTTTCGAGTTTCGATTTGAAATCTCGCACTTTTACATCATCCATTTATAACAATAGATTATAAGAGTCGGAACTCGTTTAGGTCTACACGTCGTATATAATGCTGACCACAAAAACCATTTATCAATTGGAAGACTTCCATCGTTAGTCATATTTTTATAAAAATTCAACTATTTGCTTGAAATAAATCTTCATCGACTGAAAAAGTCATCATGCAATACCATCTTTTTACCGCTATGTATGCATTCCTAGATTACGGCACCTGTAATCACTGAAACTATTGTATTTAGTTCGATTGTCCTAATGAATACTATATTCTTACCAGCAAATAAAATAAAAAGCATAATAGCTAATTGATAAATAGCATGACCAAGAATATTTTTCATCATTGTGCGTGAAATTAATGGTCGTGTACGTCCATAAGGTTTACGTGTTAATAATTCTTCTGTTGGTACTTCTGTAGCAAGTGCCAATGATGCTAATGTATCCATAATTAAATTCACCCATAACATTTGTACAGCACGTAATGGAGATTCTTTAACAATACATGCACCAATAAAAGCACAAAATACAGCAACAACATTAACAGTTAATTGAAATTGAAGAAATTTTGCAATTGAATCATATACATTACGTCCCCACATAACGGCTTTAACAATTGAATTAAAATTATCATCGACAAGTATGATATCTGATGCTTCTTTTGCTACATCAGTACCTTGTATACCCTATGAAATAAAATAATATTTAATTCAAAACTATTCATTTTCAAAATAATTTCATTTTTATAAAGATTATATTAAAACAAAAACTAACCATAGCAAAACCAACATCAGCTTTTTTTAATGCCGGTCCATCATTTGTTCCATCACCCGTAACAGCAACAACTTCACGTGTTGGATTTCTTTTTGATGCAATTATACCTTTAACAAGTACATATTTATCTTGTGGTGATGAACGTGCTAATACACGTAATGATGGCCAAACTTTATCAATTAAATTTTGTTCAATCTACATTACACAAACAAATCAACTCTTAATAAAAGAAACACTTCTTTCTACTTCTCCATCTGGTTTTGCTCTTATACGTCGATTAAATTCTTTTCCTTCAAGTACTAAAAAACTATCATTTGGTGATATAATACCACATTTAAGTGCAATTGATCGAGCTGTATTAACATTATCACCTGTTACCATACGTACAGTTATACCAGCACTACGACATTTAGCTATAGCTTCAGGTACTTCAGGTCGTACAGGATCTTCAATACCACATATACAAACACATGTTAATTGATCAACAACATTTGCTTCATCATCCCAATCAGGTAATTTATCGGATGGAAAATCTCTATATGCAACACATATTGTACGTAAACCATCACATGCCATTGGTTCAATAACTGTTTGTACAAGACGATCATAATCAACATTTGAAAATGGTATAATTTCACCATTACGATTTAATATTGTTTTACATTTTTTTAAAACAATTTCTGATGCACCTTTTGTATACATACGTACTATTGAATCAGGACGTTGTATAACAGTTGACATACTTTTTCGTACAGAATTAAATGTATAAACATGTACAAATTTTTCTTCAGTATAACGTTGACGTATATCATTATAATTACCATTAAGACCAACAACAAAACCTAATAAACCACATTCAGTTTTATTACCAACTTGTTTTGGTAATGTTTCTTTTTCAGGTGGAGCCTTGAACAAAAAATAATATTATTAATTTAAATTTTTTTGCAATAAAAAGTAAATTACTTACAAGTAATTTTGATGCATAACTACTATTAACTGATATACCTTCAAGAATAATATCTTTTGTTTTATCTGGTATAGAAATTTCTTTAGCTCTTATTGGATTTTCAACATTTTTCCAATGTTTTTCACCAACATAAACTTGTACAACAGTCATACGATTTGTTGTTAATGTTCCAGTTTTATCTGAACATATAGCTGTTGCATTACCCATTGTTTCACATGCATCCAAATGACGAACTAAATTATTATCTATCATCATTTTCTAAATGTAAATTAAAAATTTTTTCATTTTATAAAAATAAATTTTGTTTTTTTTTTATTTTTATTTTTAAATTAATTAACTAACTTTAACAGCATAAGCTAATGATATTGTTACAGCTAATGGTAAACCTTCAGGTACAGCAACAACTAAGACAGTTATACCTGTAATTAAATAACGTACAAATCGATTAAAATATTTATTACTCCAACGTTCACGACTAGAATATTATAACAAAAAAAAAAAAAAAATTTTAAGGAAAAAAATTTTTAATTTTTTATTACCGTTGAATAAATTCTTCAACTGAAAATCGTACCAGTAGAACAATTACAGTTAAAATAGCAATTGTCATGCCTGAAATAAAATTTTTATATATAGTTTAATAAATAAAGAATATAGAGAGTGACTCTAGTCTCTACTCAAACCATGAGATATTCATGAAAAATATAAAATATGATCTATTTCAATGAAAAACAAAAGTGTTTTATGAATCAAGTCAATTTGATATTGTTATTATTCCAGACTCTAATTAATTGTTTACTTTCTGTAGAATGTTTATTTGCTTTATTTATTGAAGTAATTATCTATTTCGAGTAATAAAATATCGGATCAAAATGGCTGCCGACAACAGTTTCCAGGATTTATTTAGATTCATTATCATCAAATGAAATAAACTAGGCTGAAGGCCGTTTTTTCACACCTATGACTATTTTTTATTACAGGTAAAATGTATAAATAAGTTATGCATAGATGAGTACAAATAAATACAATAGATTAATTTCGGTAGTTCGTCATTCCCTAGTATCGTCTAGAGCATTCAATAAAACTATGTAGCATGATTCATTTGGAATGAGTTTTTCTAGCATTATTTTATTTTTAATATAAACTAATACATAAAACAATCTTTATTAAAACTACAAGACAATCAAGAAGTCTTCCATAATTATTTTTCAATAAAGTCTTATCAATAAATCAATGTTTTTTATCTAGCGTGGGAGTCAAATGGGTAGTTTCCCACCTGGAGTTTGTTATTATTATTATTATTATTATGTTGTCTATACTTCCAAAAATAGATGTTTGCTTGTCGGGAAGAGAAAATCTGGATACAACACTGTAATAAACAATAGCAAATCTGTAGTTTATATTATGACCTTCTTTCTAGGCAAAATATTAACAATAGACATATGCGTCATTTCGATATCAGTATCAGAACTAATGATTTCTAATTAGAAAAAAAAAAAGAAAAGAAAATCAAGACTAATGATTCCAACACCATCCTGGAAATCATACATATATATATGTGTCTGATTTCAATCTAAAAATAACTACATTTACAAGTGTCTATTCATATATCATCTCTCGAAATGATTCATTGTTTTGTTTTTTGCAGAAAAAAAAAACCTAATTCACAACAACAACATAACTACAAAGCACAAAAAAAAAATTAAATTACCAATAAATTTAAATCTCATGTCATTTATGATTCTATTTTATATCTTCACAAATGAAATAACTTCGCCTATATCATTGTCTTTATCAGCCACTGGCATCAACTCTATTCTCCTACGGTTGACTAAACATCAACTCTATTAGATTAGTGTCAGCGGATAAAGAATTAATTCAATAGAAACAGAGGAAAAAAAAATTATATTAGTACTTCTACGTTGGTTTTTTTTTTCTATCAATTTGCGTAGGAATATATATATATATATCATCATGTCTATTTATAAACTCATCTATAAGTAATGAAGTAAATCGTACGATTAAGATTATTTCTGTGCGAATATGATTAATCTACAAAATCTTATCCTAAAGTTCAATATTCTTTCTTTCTTTTTTTTTTTTTTCTTCAAAGTCGAAATCCAAAAGAAAGGAAACAAAAATACATATATATGAACTAATCTATTTTGAAAATTTGTTTTTAATCAATCTAACCTGCATATCCAATTTGAATAGCTAATTTAGTTAATTTTGCTTGTAAAATTGATCGTTCTTTAACTTTAAATCCTCCTGTATCATCATCACCAGCTGTTTCTTTTTCTTGATCAATAGCAACTTCTTGTAATTCAGTTGCATCAAGATTATTTCCAGTGGAACCTATTTTTTTGAAAAAAATAGCAACCAAATTAATATACATCGGATAAAATATATCAATTTGAAAAGAAAAACAAGAAAACAAACGACAAAAACCTGCGTTCAATCCTGGTGTTACCAAATGTTCACTAGCATCAGCATCAACACGACCATTCGCATCTGAATAAGCATGAGGAAAAACAAAATCAAGGGTAAACATAGGTTAAATAAAAAAAAAAACAAAAAAGGTTCACAACAATATAGATATATAATTTTTTCTTTTTGATGTATCTATTTCAACATACTTTCTTTTTTATTTTTCGGTGCTTTTTTCTCTTCATCATCTTCTTTTGTTGCACCCAATAATTTAAATATCATTCCTGTTTGACTATGTTCCCCAACAGCTAATACTAACATTTTTCCACTACCTTCCATAATATGTGTACCTTGAATAAAACAAAAATAAAAACTTTTTATAATAAAAAACTAAAATCTCTAACAATAGGAATCAACTGTTTGAATTTATATACTAGAATCATTTTGTAACAATAACGACTGAAAAGAAAATTTGATTAACTGAAATAATGTTATATCAGAAGAAGTACTAGTCTAGTTTCCATTAACATATTTGAGTGAAAAGTCTCAAACAATTAAGTTCATCTTATGAATCTTCAGCGAACTACAGTCATTCTAGGAAAAACCTCACAGTGTAGAAATATACTAAATTTTCATTAAAACAACAGAAAATTATCTTTTAAGCCAATCGTACAATGATTATCGTTCGCTGAAGATAAATAATAAACATCTTATTTTATTCAGAAATGTTTTTTTCTATAAGATTAAATCCTTTATAAAACGTTTTTTGATGACATTGACAAATCTTTCTTTTTTGTAAAGATCTTTGATTCAAATCTATTATTAAAAATATGATAATTACTTCTCATGATAGGAAATTATTTCAGACTAATTAAATCTTTTGCTATAATTCAGTCTAGCTATTTACTGTTAAGTGAAGAAAAAAGTCAAATTTACTTTATTTCTAAACTTTTTTGCGTTCATCTTACATATCGAAAAAAAAACAACATAATTTCGATATGCAAATTAAGTTCATAGATATATCAAATGACTTGTAGACTATTCTAGAAATTTCCGTCGACAAGAATGTTCTTTTATTGAGATATCAAATTTCTAAAAAATATTAGCTTGTCATCAAAAAATTGAGTTTACTTGAGAATTCAATATCTTGACCAAGACAAAACAAAAAACACATTCTTTCCAAATATTCTAAAGATTATTAAGCCTATCCTATAGACACAACATTCCATTATTTCATTTTCTTTTTTTTTTTTTTCTGTAAATATCGAAAGCTAAATCGAAAATTCACTACAGAAAAAAAAAAAACCATCATCATAGGAACAAAACCCTTTTTAGATTTTTATTAATCTCATTCAATAGAATGTTTATCTAAGCTCAAAACAATGAATATTATTTTCACAAAAACAAAAAAACTTTTTTTTTACCCGATAAAAGAAATGGATCTTTTGATTCATGTTTTTTAATTAAATCTGATTCACCAGTTAATGATGATTCATCAACTTTAAGATCATTTGATTGTACAACAACACCATCAGCTGGTAATAAATCTCCATATTTAATTTGACATATATCTCCAACAACAATATCTTTGATTAGAATTTGTTTAACAGTATTATTTTTAACAACATTAAATTTTTGATCACTTTCAATTTTTGATTGAAGACCACGAAATTGTCGTTCTTTTGTCCAATCATTAAATGCTGTTACAAGAACAACAACAATAACAGCAATAATAATTGCTGCACCTTCAATCCATTCAACATTTGCTTCTTCTATAAAACAAAAAAAAAATTGAAAGAACATAATAGAAGAAAATATGTAACAAAATATTGATTTTACTTTGTTTTAATTCAGCTTGAAATGTTTCATCAGTTGGATGATAAAATGATAGACCAAATGAAATTATAGCACATATTATAAGAATAACAAGTGTTATATCTTGAAGGGCATCAAACATAAGACGAAAAAATGTTTTCGGTGGTTTAGGTGGAATTTCATTACGACCAAATGCTGCTACACGTAAGGCTAAATCAGTTTCATCTTCGGCTAAACCTTAAAAGAAAATTTTTTTTTGTTTTTAATTTGATTTTTGTTGCAAACGAAAATTTTGTTACCAGTAATTAAATTTGTTTTAAGTTTTTGTCCTAGACCAGCAAGACCACCATAACTTTCATTAAGTTTTAAAATACCTTCATGACCTCGTGTTTGCATTAATTTTTCTAATTCATCATAAGAAATGCCAAATTCTCGACGAGCTTCTTCAGGAGAAATATCATTTGCACCATGAGTAATTTTCTTCTTTTTAGCCATTTTTGGTTTTTTTTATTTTTTTATATTATTTATTATTATTATTATTATTTATTCGTTTATGAAGAAGATAATATCTATTGATGTAAATCGATTTTTAACAATTTATTCTGTCGTTGAAGAAACAATAAAATCAAACTCATGATTTATTCATTTATTCAATATACAACGACAGATAGATCTTAAAACAAAAAAAAAAAAAAGGAAGAAACTAACTGATAACTTATATCTCATGATAATAGAGAATAGGATATTTTTTTTTCTTTTTTGCCAGAAATTTCTTGATAAGAAACAAAAGGTAGAGAATACAACGATCGATGATTTCCATATGGAATCAAGAAATAGAATTGTTTGACCTTTTTTTCTGACACTTAATATATTGATAAGCGATTTTCTATGTAAGTTTAACATAGAAAAATTCGTCGAATATCAAGTACAAACTAAAAACAAAAAAAAAAATGAAATATTCATCTGCATATGACATATGTCATGTTATAAAAATTGGTTAATCTTTCTTTGTTTATTGATTAGAACTTACTAGTCTTATTTGTTGCTTGAGTATTCCATAACATGATTTTTTCTTTTTTTTTTTTTTTTTTTTTCTACATATTATATTATGCGGTTAGTTAGTCGAGTAAAGAAAGAAAAGAAAAGAACATATAGGAAACTATGTGCACTGATAACAAGAATAGCAAAAGCAGCAATCGTAGAAATAATACTAAAAAAAAATCAGACTATTCGACAACAATCATACATATATATATATATACGCAAACCATAAACAGAGAACGCAAAAGATACTCGAATAATAATCACCTATCAGATAGTCTAACGTAAAAATCGTGATGACACATATTTTCTATCTAGAAAATAGGAACAAAGTAAATAAAAATCAAAAACGAATGTTAAGAAAAAATAAAAGATGATCAGCAGTGTTAACTGCAGGTGTTGAAGAAAAAATATACAATTAGTTTGTTTTCTGTTTTTCTTTTTCTTTTTGTTTTACTGTAAGGGTAAGAAATATAAGAAGACGAAGAAGAAAAACAACTATCATCAACAACAACGAAGACTATTCAGATAATAACTATTAATGGCATGTTATTATTTTCGACTACTCTTATTCTTCCTTCTTTCTTTCTCTTCATAGAGAAGCCGACAAGGAAAATAAAAAATTATTATCCTCTTTCTGTCGGTTTTTTTTTTTCAATATTACTTCTTTTTTTTTTTTCTGTCTGATTACTACATGTCTCACTTTGTCATCATCATCTTCAATACTAGTTATATAAATGTATTTACAAGAACAATTATAAAAAGAAACATACAACAATATTCTTAGATAGTCATTATAATGATCTATTAAATTGGTTTGTCGAAAAAGCAACAACAACAACAACAACAGAATCACTCCTTTTTTCGAATGATTTTACAGTTTTTTTTTTCTGTTTAGGATGACTGGTGTAAACGTGTTTTTAATTACGGAGAAAATGAGTTAGGCTAATGACGATATTATCAGTAAATCAACTAGAAAATAACTCATGTATATACGAACGTGTTTAATGAAGCAATGCATAAAATTTCAGATAAAAAAAAAAAAAAAAGAAGGAAAATCTATTGATATTTGCATATCAAATTTATTTATTTTTCCTAAACAAACATAATAGAAAAAAAATAAATTCCGTTCATTTATTCCCTTGATGACTATAGAGATCAAAATTTCAATAAAAAAAAAAAATAGTCATTGCAACCTTACCCAAGGGATTATCCAAGCATCTTGTACAATCAGTCAGTGTTCTTTATTCTTATACGACAAAAGACAAATCGTGACTTGGTTACTAATCCTTCCTGTAGTTTCTTCTTCTCTTTCTCGATTTTCTAGGTTAATGGTACTGCTAGTGGTTGTTATTGTTGTTTTTCTCGTTGTCGACATATTCTTCTTCACGCGACCGAACTATTTTGCTCTTCCTATCTACGGCACATTTTTTCTATCGTTTTACAAGATTACTATTGCTACTGCTTTTTCTCGTTTGACGACGACATGTTCGAAGAAATAGTAACGGAACTCGATTTTTCTCTTCTTTTTGCCTTTATTTTCTCTTTCAGTTTTTCTTTTTCTTCTTCTATCTTATACTCTCAAACTAGCGTTTGTTTTTGTTCTCGAACTGGGATGTCTAACTATTTATTAGCGGCATCACAAACATATACAACCCAACATCTTCTCTTGCTTTCCGTCGTTCTCTTCGACAAGATGAAAATCGCTTATCGCATCATTGTCATTCGACTACTTGAGAAGACGAACAAACAAGCGAATGACAGCGCAAATGATGATTATTATTGATAGTGAACATACTAAGAAAAAGAAAACCGAGATGAAATACAACAACAACAAAAAAAAAGAGAAAAAAAACTATATGGGAATGTAAAAGAGACCTCTGCATACAGGAAATTGGTATGTGCTGTGTGACGAGTACCCCACGATACGGCTCATTTCCGGCTGGATACATTCTTCTTTTTTTTGCTCGAATGTATGATGAATGGAGCTCATCATCATCATTATTATTATTATTATTATCATCTATTGGAAAGAAACTCTTCTCAGTTTTCTTTTCATTGATAAATACATATCCTATTTTTGAATTAATATGATAGAAAACGAAGAAGAAGAAGTGCTCGAAGATAAGAAAATTTCATATACATGTATGTATTATAACAACTAGAAAAAACCGACCATGTGCAACATTCCAAAAACGGATATTAGTGAAACGAACGAGTCCTTGTAGACTAGATCTATGGCGGTAATAAACCAATTATTATTTATAGATGGTACCAAGATAAAAATATATGATAAACATATTTATTCTCTTGAATTTTCTTATGAAAGACAAAATAAATCAAAACAATTTTATGTAATTCTTTAAGTTATAAATTCTATAATGAGGTCGCTACTAGTCAGTTAAACTTATATTGTAGCAACCCTGACTTGATTTGTAAGCTTATTGTCTATTTAATATTGTTTTTAGCTTATTTATCAACAAATAAAAAATATATGCACAAACACACACACTATTCGATCTTATTTACTTATCTAAATATCATTATCATATTTATATATACGTCAAGGCCTTACTTAATATAAGAAAAATCTCCATTAAAATTAGAAGCGAAGAATTCTTATTGTCAGATTTTGATTGATTAACATTACGGAAAGCATCGAATATATTTGATGAAAAGATTTTTATAACAAATAATACATCCGAAAAAAAAAAGTCATTTATTTGACAATAGTTTTTGTTTTTTTTGTTGATAGATGCTAAATTATCAAATATAGAAGATTAATGTCGATGACTCCAAACTCGTCAGATTATGTTGTTGTTGTTTTGTTTTGTTTTTATTAGAAAATCTCCAGCAACAAATGGGAAAAGGAAATACTCAAAATATAATGAACTAGTAAATGTTTGACTGTTGTTGATTCAATCAATATAAATCTTTGATTACTTCATTTAACATATTCTCTATAGAATTTATATTATTATTAAAAAAAATTGAAAAATTAATTATTTTATATATCATAAAACGAATACTAAAGTATTAAAAATCTGAATAAATCATGTTTAATATCTCATACAATAAAGATTTGAATGTGTTTTTCTATACGATAGACTATTTTATATGACAATCATTATTAATGATATGTTTATATGATATATTAATCTGAATAAAAAAATCATGAATTTTTTTTTTTTTTTTGAAATTCGATTCAATATGAATGTACACGTACTTTCGATTATAGATATTTATATATGAATTAATAATTCAAACTATTCTGAATGATATTATGTAGAATAGAAACATGTTGCTTTTGAAAAATATATGAAACATGTTTAACATTTGCGCATGAATATAAAATTTGAGATTCGTTTTTTTTTTTTAGGTATCATACATGCATACTAATCGAATCTATTCTCTATATCTATGAATAGAAAAGATATGCGGAACAAAAAAAAAGATTTTTGTTAGTCTCGATATCAACAACTTTGTTTCTAATGAAAACTATTCGTATTGCATCTAAAACAAGTTCTTTAATATTCATTTTATCGACGACTAATACTTGTCTCTTTCTGATTTATAAGATATTTAAGTTCCAGTTCCGTACATCTCTAACCATTAGTAATAGAATTACGACGAAAATATGTCGCATTATAGATGTATCGTTATTCTATTCATTTTTTTCTTTTGTTCGTATAACTATACATAGAATAAATTTTGTTGCAGATGCCGAACATTTACATATTTTCATGTCTATCTTCTTTATTTTTTTTTTTTCTATGATAATATTTCGATTAGTCATTGATCGAAAATACGTGATGACATTGAATAGAAATGGATAGGTTTTAAGAATAATTTACCTTGACTATAAGTAGATATGTATTACTAATCTGAATCAAAAGAAAACAAGCGATTGACGTAATTTGAATGACGTTTTTAACGTATGTCACAATAAATATCTCGTGTTGCAATTATATGAAGTCGTAAAATGACAGATATTTTGTATTAGTATGTAGATATTTGAGAGAAGTTATTATTATTATTATTATATTTAACTAAGTATTTTGATACAATTAACAAGGACGTTATCATCTATTTCATTTCTAAGAAGTTGTAATGATACAACTAAACTTAGACATGTTCTGTTTTTTTAAGACATGGATAATGAAAGATTGAATACATTTAAGAAGACATTTAAAACATTTATATTTGTATAACTAAAAAGTCATGATAAGAATCTGTTTATTCGCATTTTAATGTTTGTTTAAAATCTCTTCACGCTAAGGAAAAGTCAGTTTACATTAGAAAAATCGAAATTGAGATGAATACATGGAGAAAATAGCCTGACATCTAATTTTTCATAAACAATATGATTTTTTCATCTGATATCTCATTTGCGAATAATTTTTGATAATTTCCATGCTTGAAAAATTTACTTTTTATTCCGAAAGAAAGGTACATGTTTTTCTCATCGCTCTTCTCAGAATTCTCGTAGGAGCTTCATTATAACCAACAGCTATTTCTTTTTTTTTTCTTGAAATAGCATATTAAACTGTAGAACCAAATTTTTTCAATTATAAGCTTTTCTACTACCATATAAGAAAGTGCTTCTATAAATAGATGAGCAGTTTTTGGGAATTCTTCGAAGTTTCGAACTTGTCATCCTTTTCTTCTGCATGGAAATTTATTAAAAAAAAAAAAAGGGCACCATAGTTCAAAGTCAGTCGGATTTGCCTCCGAAAAGTTTGAACTCAATGTAGTCTAATCATCTAAGATGTGTTGGGCATACTAGTCGCGGAATATAAAAAAGTATTTCACATCTTCAAGGTAACAATCCAATTTCGACTAAAAAATTTTATTGACAATATAAAAGCACACTTCAGCAGAATCCGAATTTCATCCACTAGATCCGGCTCACAAAAACGTTCGGCAACATCCGAAAATTTTTGATTCAACGAGCTCTACTGTAGTCTGACATATTCTTTCAAATAAGGAAAAACAAATAAATTTATATCGTGAGTGCCTAAAGAGAATTTCAGTTTATCAAATGCACTATTTTCAACGCTTGTTTATTGCATATGCTTCGAAAACATCATGATACAGTGCTAACAATTGTAGCATAGCCTGTGTACTATAGTCGCCGCTTTACTTATTAAAATCTTTAATATGGAACAACATAAATATTTATTTATCTAAATTATTATATGTCGAAAGTTTCATTGCTAGTTTTTGCTTTGTTCACTTTAGTCATAATTGACAGTGTTTCTGATTAAAATATAAAAAAAGAAAAAAAGAAAAGACAAACATGAATTAATAATAAATGTGTTTGTGTTAGCAATATGAAACGTAAAGAAAAAAAAAAACAAACTCTAGAAATTGAAAGGGACAAAAAGAAATAGAAACCGGATAGAAAGAAAATTTTTTAATAATAAATAAATATTATTTAAAAATCAGTTGCTGCGATATCCGCTGATAATTTATCAATTAAATCTCCTTGACTACTTGAACTTGTTGTATTGACTTGAATAATAGGTTTTGATTGTTGAACTGCAATATTCATTTTTATTGGTTGTTGTTTATTATTTGTTGTAATAACTTGTGTTTCTACAAAAATTTATTGCAAAAATAAAAATATTCAAAAAAAAAAAATTCACCTGTTTGAGTAACAGTTGTTGATGATCCAGTTGGTTGTTGTTCAGATGTCATTTCTTGTAAATATTTAAATGAACGTGATGGATGTGTATCAAGTTTATTTGTATTTAATGAAAGATTTTGTTCATCATATTTATTTAATAATTGTTGTTGTTGTGGTTTATTATAACCAACATTTGATTTTACATTATTTTGATCATCATTTTGTGTCATCATTTGAAGAAAACGAAATGAACGTGATGGAACTGTTGAACCTGTATAACGTGGTGCTTCAGGTTCACGTTCACGAAAACTTGGTGGTGCTAAAAAAAAAAACAAAAACATGAATTAAATTATTATTTTTAAAATATTTATTCTATTACGTTTATTATAAATTTCCATTAAATCTTCACGATTATTAATTCCTGATGTTCGATTAATAGGTGTATTTTGTGCATCATATTGATCTTGTAATATTTTAAATGCACGTGATGGCATATGAGCATCACTACTACGTCGAAGACCAATACTATCACCTGATACAGTTGGTTCATCAACTGTTGTTATTGTTGGTTCTTTATTATCACCATTACTGTTATTATATTGTTCTTGTAAATAACGAAATGATCGTGAAGGAAGACCTGATGTACCACTAGAACTTCTACTACGATCTTTATTACCCATTTGTTCATCAAGGACAGCACGAGCAACTATATAAAACAATAATATTATTTTTTTCTTTTATGTAACAATGACAAAAAGAAAAATTTTTCCAAATCAAATAAAGAATACAATTCTGAATGACAGATTGCAATCAATATGTCCATCCGATAACATTCAACTATGTAGATAAGGTCACTGAACTAAATTGAACATGTCAACAAAGAAAAAAAAGAGTTATTAACTAAGATAGATTGATATAATATGATATGATAATAAAACAAACTAATTTTTGTTGTACAACAAATAAAAGATATGATCAGTGAGAAGTTTACTTATTGATAATATACTTTTATCTAATGAAAAAAGTTCGAATGTTTAGTTAGTGTACGAGAGGTACCCTTTCGGAAGAGAAAATTCAGATAAAACATTGAGAAATCTTATGAGTAAGGACTATATATGTGTATCATATGAATTCGAATGAATGATGAATCACTTTGCAAAGAATTCGAGATTAGAGATATTGGAATTTTTTAATTCAATGCTATAAGTTCGTCTTAGGAAAATTGATTTTGGGATTTGAAATGATCTTCTTTCATCGAAAGAGAAAATAAAAATGACTCAAAACTTTCATGATAAAATCTGTGGCTTTGTGTCAATAGTAGCAATAAGCTTAAGGTCGGAACTCTTTTCATCATATTTATTACTTGTTAGAACCTACATAATGTATATAGTTTTGACTAAAAAGAAAAGCAATTAATCAGTTGTAGAGAACTTCTATCCTTGACTTATCAATACTTTTATATAGACCTAAAGAATAACAGAAAAATCAACTATATGTATGATGTTATGTTAGGAATTAATTCATAAATATTCAATATTTAGAATCTTAGTATATAAATATTTCAATTAGATACTTTTGTCTAATCCGTTTTTTTTATAATATTTACAATAAACTTGTCAATTCAATATATTAATGATTATTTAATAGTTCTATCTTATTACAGATACGTATAAATTACAATCTTTGGTATTCGATAAAGACATATATATGTGATTAAACCTTATTTAAAATATATTATCCGATTGAATATTAACAAAAAATGTAAAGGTCAAAAGTCTTACCTGCTGATTTATTTGCTGTTGTTGTTGTTGTTGTTGATTGTGATGGTGGTGCAACTGGTGTTGGTACAGTTTTTTCACTATCAGAAATCCAACCTTGAAGCATTTGAAATGACCGTGATTGTGTAACTCTATAAGATAAATTCGAATCAAAATCTTCTATATATATATTAAATATATACATACACATCTGTATCATGTTGAATATGTTTTTTTGTTGGTGGTGTTGCTTGTTGACGTGCATAATTAAATGATTGAGTTGGATTTTGTGGGGCATAATGATGTTGATTCATATTTTCAGGTGGAACTATCATTCGACGGCTCATATTTGTTTCGGATTCTTGTGTTTCGTTTGGTTCTTCAGTATTCGATGTATATTCACGATGACTGAAATATTCACAAAAAACGAATATAAAACAAAAAAAAAAAAAAAAGAAAAGCGTCGATAAGTCGAATAAAATGACAAGCTATTATATTGTCGCAAACAAGGTCATCCTCAACATCATAATCTCATAGAAGCTCAAATTGGTCAAGTTCACTATTATATATATATATATATATTCTAACGTCTCGTTTTTCACTTTGTTCTGTTCTTCTATTACATTTTTTTCTCTCTTTTTTTATTTCATATGTCAAACTAGTTATGTATTTTTTTTTAACATTTCAAAAATGATTTTGAAAAAAAAAAAGAGAAAAAGAAAAAGACGAGTCATGAACTCACTAACGTTTTTTTTTTATTGTTGTTTGTCATGAAAGAAAAACAATGAAGTTAATAAAACTATTCAATATATTGTTTTTATTCAGGAATTATATTGTTAAGTATTGATTCACATAAACATTATATTTTGTATCAGACTGTTTTTTTTTGCCTTATTCTTTCAATAGTATAAATAAAATAAAAAGGTGAAAGATAAAGTAACTCGGCACTATTGACTTACATTATAGTTTTAAAACAAAAAGCGAGTCATCTACATGTGGACCATCATAAAAAAAAGATTAACAAAGAATATATAAAGATAGCTTCTGTCCTTTTATCAGATTACAAGAAGTTTTACACTTATAAAATACCTTCGACCTTTGTCATTTTCACATCTATAGATGATGACAAGTGAATGTAAGTAACATATCTTAAAAGAAAAACTACGCAACTATAGTCTGTCATCATTGATGGTACTATATAAGATATCTTATGATGATGCAATCATTACCGTCTAACACGAGCTGATTCACGTATTTTTGAAAGATCGAGACCACCCGGTGTATAAGTAAATGGTTTTGGACCACCAGGACGACTTAGACTTTTAGCAAGAACAGCAGGAATATTTGGAATTTCCTATAAAAAAACACACACACACAACAATGATTCTATTGAATTCAAAAAAAATTATAATGTTTAATTTACTGATGTTTGTTCATTTGATGTAGAAGTTTCATCAGTAAGTGGTCGACTTTTTAATGAAGCTGCTGCATTTGCTATCATATCAGCATCAAACATTGGTGCTGGTGGGATACTTGCAGCAGGCATAGGTGGCGGCGGTGGAGGTGGTGGTGGCGGTGGCGGTGGTGCAACTGGCGCCGGAGGAGCTGCATTAGGCATAGATACTGGTGGCTGACCATAACCATACTGTTGTTGTTGAAAGTCATGCTGATAGTAAGGTTGTTGTTGTTGTTGGTAATAGGGTGGTTGTTGTTGATAGTAAGGTGGTTGTTGTTGAAAGTGAGGTGGTTGTTGTTGATAGTGAGGTGGTTGTTGTTGATAGTGAGATGGTTGTTGGTAGTAAGATTGCTGTTGTTGTGGATGCGGATGTGGGTAGTAAGCTTGTTGTTGTTGAGGTTGTTGGTAATAAGGTTGTTGTTGGAAATTCTGTTGATAATAAGGTGGTTGCTGTTGTTGTTGTTGTTGTTGTTGTTGTTGTTGTTGTTGTTGTTGTTGTTGTTGTTGTCCAGTTGGTCTCCACATCGGAGTTATAGGAGCAGGACGTGGTGCAGCTCCGCTTGGTGGATATGAATAACCGACTCTGAATTTACGAGAAATTTGTTAATAGAATAATCATGAAAAAAAACATTTTTCGATATATACTTATGAACGGTAAGAAAAAGAGCATTTGCACAACGTTGAATAAGTTCAAGAGCATCTTGATGAGTCATATTCGTTACATTATTACCAGCTATTTCCAATAACATATCGCCTGGATCAAGTTTACCATCAGCAGGAGAATCGGGAACAATCTAATAATTAACACAAGAAATGTTTTCTTTTTTTCTTTCACCAACCAAAAAAACAAACAAAAAAAAATTTTTTTTTTTCTCTTATAAAAATGCAAGTTTGTTTTTGAGAACAAAATCCTTAACAAAAGAAAACTATTGTTTTGTCTTTATAGTTAACTAATAGTTGTTTTCTTGTCTTTTCTGATTTATGGATATAATATATTTGTATAATGTATATATGTTGAAAGTTCTTTTGTCGTTTTTTGTTTTTTTGGCAAACAAACATACTTACATTTGTGACTGTCAATGGTTCATTGTATTCTAAACCACCTTGTAGTCGAAATCCCCATGAAACACTACCATCTTGTCGACTAATAAAAACTTTACTCATTTTGATTTTTTCTGCAGTTCGGGTCAGACGTCGAGTGTATATTTGTATCTTCCTACACCCAGACTGAGGACGACTACGACAACGTTTCTCTCTTTCTCGTTTTTTTTTTCTAGCTTGCTCGTTTTGCCTGAGTAAGGAATACCAATATCCGCCAATATCTGTAATGCCATAAAAAAAACTAGAGAAAAGATAAATAACGGCAAAAAAAAGAAGCTAGCGCCTGTTTGCTGTCCTTGGATATGTACAATACTGTGCAAATGTATGTATATTATAGTGAAACAAGGCAGAATAGAACGATAGTTTTCTTCCTTCGTTTGTGTACCGTGTAAACCAAGGAGAGATAGATGAGAAGAAGCAGAAAAAAAGAACGATGTCACTAAACAATTGTTTTTCCTCAATACCGATGCTTTGATGAGACATCGTTATCTTAATATTACGAGACGAAGAGAAGGGATGAGTCAGTTGCTCAGTATAATTTCTTTTTTTTATGAAGTGATAATAGTCTAAATTTTATCGATGAAATAAGTTAGACAAACCACTTAATTTGTTTAGAAATTCTTATCTAATATATATGCATTCAGTATGTTTTATTAATGGATATCAGCTGTTCATACTATGGTTATTTTTCATATTGTGTATTCAAGTGTTCATAATTTATAGCACTTATTATGGTCATTGATTACATTTTTCGCTAGAATGATCTCCAAACTAATATCGAACAAACTTCGATTGTTTATTATAGATTGAATAATATTTATGATTTTACATCAAATTAAAAAAAAACGATCTAGATTAGAAAAATTTTCAATCATGTTGAAAATGTATCAATGAAATGAAATGATATCAAAATGAGTTTATATGAAATAATCGGATCGATTCAGTTTAAATTTTCGAAAATCTCAACCGATCCAATCTCCAGTTCAATCATAGTTTTTAGAATGTATCGTTATTATGTATTCCTTTTTTTTTTCTTTTTAGTATAGCTCTTGATGAAATTTTTCTTTACACTATTTTCATTCTAACCTATGACACGCAAAAGGAAATACACAATTGTACATTTCAAATTTTACAACTATCGATTATTGTCACTTACAAGGAAAATTTGCCAAGTGATAAATTGCTTTGTACATTAACCTTACCTCATTATTTAGGTTCTATTGAGTCGAAAGAAACTGTAGAAGGACTCAGCAGCCATGGATTGTTCTTCTTGAGTTATAGTTATTCTAATGAGTGTTTCAATTTGCATAAATTAAGTTTTTAGCAGAATTAATTTATTATATGAAAGTATTAGATATTCTAGTAATGTCTATTTTACCCAAGGGAACCTTTCCAGATGTAAAATTGCTTGAAGATATCGGAATTGTACTGGATTTTTTTAGCAAAAAGTTTATATGGCATGAAAAATCGATTTTTCGACTTCCAACTTTGCATGAACAAAGTTCTTAATAGGATTAGTTGATTGTACAACTAGTATTTCCTTTCTGGGGATGTAAATCTATGAACAAAATTTGGTTTTATATATCACACAATAGGAAATACTAAAAAAATGGGAGAGAGTGGAGCATAGCGTTTTGTTGAAAGATCCAGTAAAATTTCAATAGATCTATACTATTGTGTTACTTACTAGTGTTCACCACATAAACATCGTCTCAATCGAAAAGCCATTTGACACTTTAAGAGATTCTCGTTCGAGAACAAAATGTTCTCTTTGACAAAGCAATATTTTCAATATTGATATTATACTAGAAAATCCATACTTTCACAATGAACCAGTCTTTTCGATAAGCTCATTTCTCGAAAGTTTGAACTAAAGGGCGTAATTCAACATTGATTTGAGAGAGACTTCAACGTTCTATTGAAAAACTGACTTCAAAAGGAATAGATAGACATGTATGGGAGTGAATATTAAAAACTTAAATTATTACCGAAACTAAAATCTGATATTATATAATTGCCTTAACTCTGTAGCTTTTCAAGTGAAATTTTTCGTACATAATAATAAACCCATTTATTATTTGCATGCTAATACCTTGTAATACAAAAAAGAAAAACAAATTAATAAATAAGACAAAATAAAAATCCAAACAACTTTAATCTTCATAAATAAACAAATTACAATCATATATACATCTTTATAACAAAAGAATAAATTTTACATTATTATAAACAGTATAATATATCTTCGTCATTATCTAATTGCATTTGTTCATTAGACAATCGTTCTTTTTTTCTTTATTTTGTGATTATGATTTTGATAATAATATATGTTATTTGCAATAAATACTAGAGAACTATGATCAGTAGGAAAAAGTTACCAGTACTGGATTGAGATCAAATAGATTTGGTCTCACACATGTCTAACTCTTTGCTTAAGGGGTTTTTGCAATGATTACAAAAAAAAATATAGCGCTTGCTTATAGAAACAAGAAATCGAGTAACATATATGAAAGAAAAAGCAGGAAATTGTGTTAGATTTTAACCAATACTATAAAATTTAGTACTTCTAGAATTAATTGAATGTCTGATTTTCTGTAAAATCAAAACTTCGGCAATAATTCCAACTGTCTAGAACGATTATTGTTCTAGAATTATACGTAATTTTACCGGCTTCTATCCGGTTTTGGATTTAGATAATCTATGATTACTCATAGATCTCTAAAGCAATTTTCTCTTTCATATACATTCCTAGTGATATATTATGTTGTGATACTAAAAGTACAAAGGAAAAAGAGAATATGCTATGACCGAAGAAAAGAAGAAGATTTTATAAGTTACAATATGCATATAAGATTAGCTCGTATATGTATGGGCGTTGTAGCCAAAAGGCTAATTATAATTCTTTTTAGACTTTCTCTAGCCTAAATAAGATCTACGTAATATGATAAAACTCATCTGAAAAGTAATATTTTCTTACAAAAGATTTATTAAGATGATAAATAATATTGAAAAAAGAAAATTGCTGTTATATACAGAAAAAAATAATATATTATTAAATTTATCTAATATAATTAATGAAGATGTCGTTTACCATCTAAATACATCATGGCTTCTAAATATTAAAATAAAAAAAAGAGATTAAAATTTCTTTCATCATAATTCATTTATTTACCAGCATATGTTTTTGGTACAACATTTCCAAGTGATTGTATATTATTTTTTGTTTTAAAAATAAAATAAAAAATATTTGTTGTTGCACGATTTGTTGTATGAATATCAACAACTTCAGCATGTACACGTGTTTGAATTTTATTATCTTCAACATAAACAACCATTGCCGAAAGAAATAAAAGTGAACCAATTTCTACTGGACGTTGAAACATAATATCATCAACAGCAAGTGTACTTAATGATTGTTTTCTAAACAAAAAAAAATAAAATAAAAAGAAACAATAGAAATTATAAACCCTACGCAAATAAACTAGCTGTTGTCCAAGCTAATTCAAATGATTTTCTCATTAAATAACCACCAAAAATTTTATTATATAAATTACGTTGCTTAATAAAATAATAATAATAATAAATAAAGGAGAAAAAAAAAACGAGCTCTGTAAAAACATACTTCTGGATGACAAATATGCATATTTCGTAGAATTGTTTCTTCCATCCACATTGAATTTTCTACTAAAA
Organism: Rotaria sp. Silwood1; assembly: GCA_905250075.1. Taxonomy (NCBI): domain Eukaryota; kingdom Metazoa; phylum Rotifera; class Eurotatoria; order Philodinida; family Philodinidae; genus Rotaria; species Rotaria sp. Silwood1. The sequence goes on from CAJNOP010000230.1 coordinate 114,005, forward strand.
GACGAGTTCGAAATATTGATGTACTAAAAAATAAAGAATTCTCTTTACTATTATCGTTAAAATACAGTACGGTAGTTTAATGATGGTGTTCCCTTTCGGTTTTAAAGCGATTTAAAGTAATTAAGAGTCTCTTGAAAGAAAACTCAATGGAAGAATTTTTCACACAAAAGTCTTGATTTCCAGACTCGCCTGAACTATCCGAAAATCTAATGATACTGGTATCGCTGTACTCTTATCATATTTGTCTTTCGAATGGCGAAAACTGGTTTTATTATTCCACAGATATTAAAAAAAACAAACATCCGCGTTCATTATACTTTTGCAAGGATAGTATTATGTTCACCTTGGTGTTATTGTTTTGAGAAATAGATTATGAACAATTGTACTTTCAGCTGTATCAGGTGGAATTTTAAATAATGATTTATCTTGTTCAGCTAGACGACGTTGACGTTGTACTATTAAATATTCTATAATTAATTTAAAACTAAAATTATATTTATATTTACTTACATTCTCCCTTTTTAATAATTGCATTATCTTCTTCAGTTGTTCCTACTAATGGATTCATTTTGGCTGATCTGATTTTTTTTTATAATAAAAAAATAAATTCAAGAAAAATATGTGATTATATAATTCACTTTTTTGTTCTTGGATCTCGTGCAGCAAGAACAAATAAAGCATGAAGTACATGTTCCCAAGTACCATTATTATCCTAAATATAATATAAATAATAATTTCTTTTTTTTGTACGAGAATATTTACTTGATCAATTTTTAAAGTAACTTCCATAGAAGTTTTACCAACAAATGAAGCAAAACCACTTAAACGAATATCTCGATCCATGTGCATATGGGGTACTGCGACTTCTACAAGAACTTGTTTTTTTTTGTTTTAAAATAAAAATAAAAATTCTTTTTTTCTGCTAACCTATACGATCAACAGCAGCAGTAACAATAGCTAATGGATGAACATTAATTGATTTAATTAATTGTGGACTATTATGTTTATATGCAATATGAACTAATATATTAATTAAACAAAAAAATAATATCAAAAAAAAAGAAAAATGTCTTTCTTATATGTAAATACCAGCCATTGTATCAAGATCTTCAAGTATTCTTCCAAAACGTACTTTATTTTCAAAATTAGCATATGGTTCACGTAATTTTATATTTGATGCTAATTTATAAGAAAATAAATAAAAGAAGAGAAACAAGTTTTTTTTTTTTTTTCTTCTACCTAATGGAATAATAGCTTCATCATAACTTTCAGCTATTGTACGTGATATTAATGTAGAATCAATTTTAATATCATCAGTTAATTGAGCATGACTTCCATTATGACTTCCATGAGCAAAAACTAATTGTGCACCAACTAAAGATTGTAAACCTTTTCGAACTAATTTTATAAGAAAAATAAAATTAATAAATATATCAAAATTTATTTTACTATCGCTCATAGTTTGTATTGAACGATATGTTGAAATTTTGTTTACAAATGAATGAGATACAAATAAATAGAGACGTTGATACATTATCTAAAATTTGATTTCTATTAAAAAAAAAAATAAAATTATCTTTAAGAGAAAATACTAAAATATTTGCAGAAGGTTTTTTTTTTTTTTTTTTCTTTAATTATGAAATATTATTATTTGTATATCTTTTAATGATAAGAATATGTTGATTGTAATATGTCATGACAAAGAACAGATACATTAATTCTGGTAACCTTCTCACACGAAGCACAATATAATAGATAGAAGTGTGTCTTTGATAGATAACAAGGTTACGTTCAACTTTCTCATTATATCAATTGATATTCATTGTCAACAGAATTTCCCGAAGAGCAAAAAAAAAAAGCAACCAGAAAGTCTAATCACCAGTCTTTGACTAAAATCAATATATCAATGTTCGTCATCTATAGTGAACATGAAAAATTAAGTTATGATGAATAAAATACCTTGATGTCCTTGTGATATAGTGAATAAACAAATTGCTGATTTGTCTATTGATACAGACACTTGGATATTATTTGATTTATAGGTATATTATAAAGAATATTTTGACTGTGATTATCACATATAATTATTTTCATAGAAGACTATTATCTACAATTTAGTAAAAAAGCACTAGAATAAAATTATTTTATCAGGTGAAAATCTCCATAGAATCTTTTTCTTAGCGTTTTCTATATTCAATTCTAAAATTATTATAGAATTTATATCTGACACATTTCTCATTTTGGTTTCTCTCTCTCTCCAATGTTTCACACTTATCAAAATATATTCCAAAAATCTAATTATTTATTAATAATGATTAGATAATCATGCACACTTACATTTTCAGTTTTTTTTATTTTTCACTATTCTAATCGATTCTTATTCTTAGAATAATCTTAATCTGAAAGTTGATTTAATACATTTGTTTTTTGTTCTTATATTGAATAAAGAAAACAAAATTAAAATGCCGCTATCATTATTTTTTTTTTTTTCTCACACACACTATTTTGTTCACTTTTATTCCTAGAATATCTCTTTCTCTAGACCACACGCGCACGCACGCACACACATAGGAATTCTTTAATAAAGAAAAAAAAAAAAAAAAAAAAAAGGAACGCAGATATTGAAAAAAGAAAAGAAAAGAATGTGAGCTCGTGTACTGGCGAACATTAAAGACAATACAGAAGAAGACAAAAAAAAAAAAATTACACACAGTTGGGCGCACAAAACGACGAAAAAAGAAAAATTTTGAACAATAAGAGCAACCATCGATCGAAGAGACACAAAAAAAGAAAGGAATAAATAAAGTACGAACAACGGGACGTTGTATTTAGATATACAGTGAGAGAGACAGAGAAAGGAATATATTTATTTATTTATTAGGTTCAACATGGCTGGGCAATGTACTATGTTGTGGCTGTCGTGCGCCGAAATTTCTAAGTACTTGACATACATGATCATGTTGCTGAGATTCGGCTAAATCATATGCAGTTACATCTTGTTCTTCAAATCGAAATTGTTGATCAACATTGGCACCACGTTCACATAAGATTCGAACTGTATCAGCATGACCCATAGCTGCTGCTATATGCAAACATGATAGACCACTCTAAATCAAGAACAATATTATATATAATTATTTACACTGTTGACATGTTAAATATTCTATCAATTCATAATATATCTTTAAGGAGATTCATAGATGTATGCAATTGAATTATGACCATTTTACTGAATTTTCGATCTAGTTTTAGGTATGAATGGAAAAATGAGATAATAGTATTTTGATTTAAAGTCTCACCTATAAACAAGTCGAATGACTAGTAGAAAGTTTGAGTTGAAAAGAATATTTCTTTGTTGAGATATTTAATTTTCAAGTAAACTCGATTTTTTTTGACGAACGACAATTTTTTGGAAATTCAGTATCTTAATCGAATATTTAGTAAAACCCGTCATAACTTTGCTTCCGAGGCTCGACCGTTTTTAGAATTTGTCTGGTTGTACCACGATCCATTATGAGTTTAAACAATGAGCATTAGTTAGATTAGTTCACCTGTAAACACATGTTATTATTATAGATTGCTTTGAAATTGATTAGTTGTGATATTTTTTGAGTCGAAATTTCCAGGATACTCTAGCCATAAGAAGACCTATTTATAGGCTAAAGTTCAGGTCGAAATACTCTTCATTCAATTTATCGATACATAGTATCCCATGATCTAAAACTCACGTAAAATGTCTATAATTCTTATCCTTTAGAATACTTTCATATCTGAATCAAAATGCTATGCATAGATAAACTAATGTCAGTTCTCTGTTCAAATTCGAAGATGGCTACAAATCGAGTCTAGAATAATCAATAGCTCTCTACTTCGTGCATTTATCAAAACAACTTACTTTTTCTGTCCCGTTAACATCAGCTCCTCGATCAATTAAATATTCAACAATATCTTGAAAACCTTTCGCACATGCACAAAATAAAGGTGTACGACCAGCAGTTTCACCCTAATAAAAAAAAAAATATATGAAAAGAGTTATTTCTCAAACAAATATTTATATTTTAATAATCATATCTTACTTTTCCTTCAATTTTATAATTAACATCTAAACCGGCTTCAACTAATAAACGTAATGTATCAAATGAACCAGATTCAGCAGCAACAATTAAACCATTAATTTTTCCATCATATAAATTTTTAGCTTCAACATCATGTCGAGCTTCATGTTTTATAAGTAATCGTGCTAATTCAACATTATTATGTTGACATATGGCAAGAAATGGTGATGAACCACGTTCAGATGTTACATTAACATTTGCACCTGATTCAATTAAATGACGAATAATTGCTTCATGATTTCTCATACATGCTATTAATAAAGGTGTTTGATTTTCAATATGAAGATCACGTGCAACTTGTCCTTTTGGTGATCGATTTACATCAGCACCATGACGAATTAATAATCGAACAACTTCTAAATGACCTTCTTCAGTTGCTGTGTACAATGGTGTAGCACCAGTCTATATATAGAACAATATTTGAAGAATATCTATTCATTTAAACAATATATATATATATATACCATTGTTACAGCATTGACATCGGCACCATTTTGAATAAGATATTCGCAAATATCTACATGACCTTTCTTGGCAGCACCAAATAGAGGCGTCTTAAGAAAGAAATAATAATTATTAGTAATTTCAGATTTCTAACTTATTTTTAGCAAATCAAAAATTTAGAGATGAAATTTTTATTGTAATATAACTTTGATTCGTGTATAAGCACAAAAATTTGATTTCAATACTTTTTCAGTTCTATGTTATCAGATAACCTGACTGATGAGTTTATTACACAACTTTTATCTGTCATTAGCATTCTGAATTTAGATATGTGAAATAGAATGTTTTGAAATAAAAGAAAGTTCCATACGGCTTTGACAGGCGATGTTATTATAGAAGCTTGCATAGAGTTCAAAAACACAAGAAAAACCTATAAAGTCAATCCTTTACTAGTAAATGAAGACTTCTCAATTTTATAACAAAGGTAGTTTAGATCTAATGAATGTTCGAATAATAGATATCATATTCATCTCATACTAGCATTTGTTTTTTGACTAAGATAAACTCTTGGGTTGTTATGAAATGCGTATTATTCAAATTTTAATCATTGAAAAATTTTTTTACCTGTCCAGCAAGAAAATTCTCTTCAGCTAATTCGCCTTTTGGTGTTATATTAACATCAGCTCCAGCTTGTACAAGTGCTTGAACAAGTTCATAATTTCCTGATTCAGCACAAAGAAGTAATGGTGATACACCATAACGATTTTGTACATTAACATGTGCTCCTTTTTGTATTAAAAATTTTACAACATCAACACGATCTTTTAATGTTGCCATAAATAATGCTGTTTGACCAGTTATATTTAAATTATCAGCATCTGGACCACTTGGTGCAAAATCAAGATCAGCACCAGCTTCAACACATGCTTCAATTATATCTAAATCACATATTTCAGATGCAAGTAAAAATGGTGTTGAACCTAATTTTGTAACAGCATTTGGATCGGCACCACGTTTAAGAAGTAATTTAACAACATCAAATTTTCGAGATTTCATTGCAGCATATAATGGTGTCCAACCAGTTATATTTAATTCATCAGCTAGATTACCAAATGGTGCAACATGTGTTTCAGCACCAGCATTTAATAATAATTCAACAACTTGTAACATGCCTTTTTGTGCTGGTATCCATAAAGCACTAACACCATAATGATTTTGTACACGTGGATTAGCTCCACGATCTAATAAATATTTAACTATTTCTGTTCGACCTTCTTTAGCAGCACAAAATAATGGTGTTTGACCACATAAATTCATTGTTAAAGCCAATTGACCTTGAAAAAAAATATATATTAAATTAAGAAAATAATAATAAATACTTAATGAAGAATTCTATATAATTGTAAAAGAGAAATTGAATACCATCTGCTTAGGACAAGTTACTGACAGCTGTTGATCTCAGATCATCCATTCGATAGCATGCTGACTACGTTGTAGCATATACCTGTTCTTGTCACTAGTTAGTATCTATGGATAGCTCAAGCAAGAGAGCATAAGCACTCTATGTCAGGCTGACCTTCTATTCAGAGCTACACCTAATATTAGTTGTAGAAAAGATACTGGACTGCCACTAGACAGTGCTCCCATATCACAAGGTAGCCGAAAGGCAGAGATATTCTTACCTAATTTTTCCTTTTTCGTGAAAAGCAATTTCTACAAGTTTAAGAATTGAAAGAGAAAAGAAGCTCGAACGTAATAGATTCAAAGATTTTTAATAAATAATAATCTTTACATTTGAATTAATCAATTTAAATTTTTCGATTCGAATTTATTTGTATCTAGAAAAACTAGCCTTTCATTGAATAAAAGGACTAATGATGAATCTCATATCAATACTAAATGTATTTTTCTTCGATGTATGAAAATATTTTTAAAAAAAGAAATCGAAAAAGCTTACCACTTGGTGCTAATTCAAGATCAGCACCTGCTTGTACAAGTAATTTAACACAATCAAAAAATCCTTGTTCAGCTGCAAGCATTAATGCTGATATACCCGATTGATTTTGATGATTTGGATTAGCATGATGTGCTAATAAACGTTTAACACATTCTGGATGATTATATTTTGTTGCACCAATCAATGGTGTTGAACCAGCTATTTTATTATCTTCAGCTCGTTTACCAGATGGTGCTGAATCGACAACAGCACCACGTTGTAATAGAATATCAAGTATATCTGGCCAACCAACTTCGGCAACCATTAATAATGGTGTAATACCGGATAATGATGCTTTGTTTACTTCGACTTCTGGACATGCTATTTAAAAAGAAGAAAAACAAAAAAAAAAACAACGATTAAAAAAATTATTGATCAATTGAATTTATATTTAAACTTACAAGCTAAAATTTCAGTTAGAGGTTTATGTTTTTTACCAGCTGCTATACTTAATGCTGTTAGACCGTCTGCTTCTCGATAGCCTGAAAGAAAACAAAACATATATATATATATGATTCAGAAAGTATCATCGAATGATGATTCATAATATAAAAAAAAACAAAACAAAACACAATGTCTAAAAAATATTTTTGATTTAAAAAAAAGATCATACAATGAAAATTGATACTAATAAATTATTATTCTATGTATGTCTTATTAAGAATATATTTCACAATAATTATCTTCAAAAATAAATATAAATAATATGTATAGAAATAAAATCGATAAAAATCTTTTTATATTCTTATCATTTTTTTTTAATCAAATGATATTTTGTTAGAGATAATTGTGTTCAATTATGAATGAGAAAAATATTTTTTTTTAATACATGAGTAATATGATTAAAAATAAATTTCAAACTTTTCTTTTTCTTTTTTGACAATTATTAGTTAATACACCATTCAATTCATTTTCTATATTAGATAATTAATTATCAATCATTGCTAATAAATGTGTCGAAGGATATTTATAACACGAACATTATAACTCCATACAGATTTCATTATATAAAAACCATCACACATTCACCAAGTGCTAATACTCGATATTGATCATCAATTAGAAAACCTACCCAAATGATGTGAAAATATTATCTTCATAGACAAGTAAAAAATATTAGTAAGATATAATCGTAAATTGTTTAATTTCTATTGACCTATAGTGTTTATCTTATTAATATATGATGTTATATCATAAAATGTCAAATATTTCAAAACCTAATCAAAAAACGATCATTGAATATTAATTATTTATAATTATTCGAAGAAATATTTTCATATTATCGAATTTCATTTTTGAATATTTGATCATATTTTTTTTATATGATGAAAATCTTATCAGACTATCTCATATTATCAAAAAAAAAAAAAAAAAATCAAACATACCCATATTGAGTACTTCTTTTTTTGTTGTTGTTGCTTTACGTCTATCTAATTCATCAAGAATATCTTTAAGACGTTTAACATCACCCGTTTGTGCTGCAGTAAATATTTCTTGATGATAACGTTCAATATCACCTTCAGCTTTATTTGCCTTTGTACCTGTACAACCCATTATTTCTGAAGCAAAAAGAAAAAAAAAACAGAACTTATTCTATCATTTATTAATATATATGAAGAAAAAAGAAAAAAAAAAAAAAAAACAAAATTCTATTCTCTGATTCTATCAAAATCTAAATATATTAATACTTACGTTTTATTTACTAAACTCATTCCTACTAAGAAAATCACCTTCAAACTGATTGCCTCAATACATCAAAAGAAAAAAAAAAAAGAAAATTTTGATCAATCAAGCGGAAAACGAATAGAAAGAAAGAGATTTATTTTTTTTTTTTTTGGTTTTTGTTTTATGATAATCTAATTACAAATATTTGAAGTTATCTAAAGATGTAAACGATATTCTTCTAATACAGACAGACAATAACAAAACATTACGGTTATGCAGACATGCAAAAATCCAAATAACAACAATAATAATAATGATTCGAATATTTATTTGTTTATCAATTGAATTAAAATTTAAAATACAAAAAGAAAAAAATAGGTTTTTTTTTTATATTTGAAAATAAAGAAAAAAAGTTTATGAAGAAAATATTTTAAGATATTTATTTACAACAACTATATGTATTCAATGTTTATTTCAAGGTCTATTTATTTTATAGATGTCACTTTTATATGTTAAGTTTATTTAGAGAAAAATTTTAATTTTTTTTTGTATCTAAAAATTTATTTATAAAATAAAAAATAAAAAATAAAAAAATTTTATGTATGAAGATAAAAATAATAATATCAATGAATCATACATGTCAAATAAGACAACTTATCTATTATATGATAGAACAAATAAACACACATTCTTATTTCTTAGTTTCAATTTTGTTTTGAGGATTACTGACATTTTTTATCTGATTGATTATATCAAAATGCAATTTTCTTTTCGTATAATTCAATCAAATAAATGACTTTTACGAAGATAAAACTAATCAAATATAATTCGAAAAGAGAACTTCAGCAATTTATATGGATTGGTTTTTTTTCTAGATATTTTAAGATTATAATAAAAAGAAAAGGATTTATTATTTTTTTTTTTATGAACTTAAGTTTTCATCTAATTCTGTTGAAATATAATAAATTGTTTTTTTTTTCTTTTCGAACGGTATACATCCTATCCTAGTTAAGTCATGATGAACTGTTAAGTGATTAACGAGAGAATATATCCAGGTGTCGCAATGTTTTTTTTAAACAAGACGATATTTATTTGATGAGTATGAGAAATATTTTAGAATACTTGAATCTTTTTCTGGTCATATGGAATATTGATTTCTGACTTCAAATTTTATAAAAATAAAATTCTGAATGAAATTAGTTGATTGTAAAACTAGATGATTTATTGAAAAATCAAACTATTCGAGATTTTTCTAATAATTATATCAAATAAACATCGTCTAGGTCGAAATGTAATTCGACAGCTGGAGAGCTCTCCCACCGATAAAAACTATAAACTTCATCATTCAATAGAACCTGGGAATCTCAGCGACATCGATCATGTTATGTGCTGCCTATTGTCAAAATTCAGGTTATGGCACTCTTATAATGAATTTTCAGATTTTGTATAAATAGTGTAAATTTCACAGACATCGATATCTCAATATAAATTTCAAATACTCCAAACGATAACAAAAAAACAAAATCAATCTAACAATTAATTTTATTTTTTGTTAGTAAAATTTCTTACTATGAAATTATTGTTCATGTTAAGTTCTAATGAAAGTATCAATAAATAGAATTTTCGATATTTGTAAAAAAAAAACTTAGTAGATTAAATAATACACATCTTATATGCGAATGAAAGGGCAAATTATCGCATGACATGTGTTAATCTTTGACTATTGTGAAGTAGTGTCGAAAGTTGGTGTGAGTTATGATACATAAAAGATTTTCACTCATACTTGCAATAAATTGTTCAGTCATCTTATATCCGTATTCATAAAATCTAATTTTGTTAAAGATTTTCTTTTTTTTTTTCAGATTATGGTTAATTTAATGGGAAAACAAGTTCCATTTACATATTCCGATCATACAGTTTTACTAGACATTCCTAATACGATTTGTATAAATGAACATGTTTATCGTCTAATAGATGAATGGCATTTACCAATTTTTGTATTTCCAAGTATTAAAAACAATTTCTTTTTTTTTGTTTTTGTCTCTAATTTCTGCTTTTTTTGTAGAATTACAAGAAGCACTTCGACTATTTTTCAATGAACAAACTCAAATTGTTGCTGATGAAACAACTCAATTAACTGTTCAACCTTTTATTGAAGGACAATATGAAATTCAAACACTTCTTGATCAATGGTTTAATCTTGTTCAAGTTAATTCTTATTGAAAAAAAAAAAAATTAATTAATTAAAAAATAATTTCGAATTTTTTTTTTGTTTTGTTTAATAATAGGAATGTAAAATTTATACACATAATCTTGAACGACCTAGTGATGAACATATTTTTTCAAATGCATTTCAAAATGTTCTTCATACAGGAAATAATTATGAAATACTTCTTCAACTTGAATATATTTATCAAAGTGAAATAGAAGATTTATTAAAACAACGTGATAAACAAATACAAGAATTTGATGCAAAGTTTGAATTAAATATATATATAGATAATATGTTTTTTTTTTGTAAAGACTTTTATTTTATTTATCTATATAGACATCATCGAGAAATGCAAGAAGTAGTTAGTGAACCCACAGATAAATATCCTGATGTTTATGTTCGAAATCTTGCACAAAAACATATGGAAGATAAACAAGTATATCAAACGATCGCAATTTTTTTTTTCTTTAAATTAAAATCAGAAACGATTTTATAGCACTCAGATCCTTGTAAATGTTTCAAATCTTATCGTTGTTCACATTCTAAAATACAGCGACATCGCTCATATACACTAGTAGATTTAATGTTTTGACTTTAGACTGCGCATGATATATTGAGATTGTAATAAAAAACCTTTAGAGAGAGATATATATGAAAAAAAAAATGAGTGACAAGTTGAAGATCTCAAAAAAAAAATGAGTCTAAAAATAGAAGCTTATTTATATAAGTGTTTTCTATACAAGAAGAACAAAACTTGATTAGAAAGAAAAACTCTGCATTTTAACATATTCTTTCAAGCAAATAGAAAATTAAATATATAGACTGAAACTCATCTGAGAATATCGAACTACGTAATAAAATAAAAAAAAATTTACCTTTTTTTTCTTTTTTTTCTGAAAAAAATAATGGATAAAATAAAAATAACTGATAATATATGTGAGAAAGATCTGACTGCAAGTCATCATCACATGCATTTATTTTATTTCCGATTAATCGAACGGAAATGGACTTCTTTTTAAAAGATGGCGGACAACCTCGAGCAATAGAATCAACGGCGAAATAATATATTCTTTTTTTTTTTTTTATTAATGTCATAATTTTAATTCACTCAGTCTTCAATGTAATATGTGAGAGATCAGTACCATAAGAAAAAAAATCAAAGTTTACTGGAGATGAAATTATTCAAATTTATAGTAAAATATTCTATAAATCAGAAGATAATGCAAAAGAAATAAATCAAAAAAAAAAGTTCTAAGTGTCAACTGAAGAAATAAAAAAAACAAGAGTATTGAAAAATTATTTTAGATGTGATACGAATAAATTCTGGAATAATTTTTGTCTAGATTGCGATCGATAGATACAAAAGTTACAAACATTGGAATCAAAAACAATGAGGTTCTGCATATCTTTAATCTTAATAGAACATAAAAATTTGTGTTAGTCCTTAATGAAACAAGATTTAAAACGAATCTTGAGAAGTATAGACTTAGATATTCGAACTAATGTCCTATACGGGACAATATTGATATCAAACGTCAATAATTGTCTTTACATACATGAATGATTTCTATGTCACGATAATATATTTCTCCTAGTAAAACAAAATCTTTTTTAATTCTTATAATCTTTCCTCAAGTACACATAAATTGATTAGATTTTGTATTCCTACGTTTTTTTGAAAAATTAAAATATATCTTCGTATGATTAACAAGTATTTTTGTTGAATTTTTTTATAATTATTTTTCATATTTCTAGTCTGTTGAAGGTAAATGGAATAGTAATATAACATCAGCTAAAGATCGTCAAAAACAACAATTTAAAGAACGTATTATGCAACTACATGAAGAAAGTTTAGTATCAAATAGTTTACAAACTTTAAATGGCAATAAAATGTGAGATAATTTGAATTTTCTTTTGATTTATTTCAAAAAAGAAATGATTTTATTTTAGTTATACACGTCTTAATATAATATCATCATCACCATTATCGATTGTAATTGCTGTACCTGATACAACATTACATGAACGTCGTTTAGAAACAAGTTATACTGTACAACTTGGTTAGTTATTAATAATTTTTATATGTTTTGATTGTTTTTTTTTTGTTTTTTTAGGTGCTCAATTAAAATCGATGTATAATCTTCGTTTAATTCGTTGTGATATGCTTGATTATTGTCGTTTAAAAACTGAAAAAAAAGAGTAAAAAAAAAATAAAAATAAACATTTTGCTTTTTGAAACAAAAATTGTTAAATTTTTTTTGTTCAATAAAAAATAGTAATAAAATTTTATTTGAACCACAACGTCTTCAAACACTTATGTCACTTTATTCAAGTTCACTTTGTGGTCTTGTACTTCTTGTACCAAAACGAATTCGATTAACAACTGCTGATATTAAAGAAGGTGAAATTTTATTTCTTTTTTTATGATAATAAATAAATGATTGATTTATTTTTCTTACATAAAGAATTTGCTTCTGTATGTGAACGTTCAACTGATTTTCATTTTCCATCATTTGAACAACAATTATCAAGTATTGAAGATTGTATACAAAAAGCTAATCAAGCTCGATCAACAGCATCTGTTAGTCTTGATTCAAATTCATTAACAAGCAAACAAAGTGATACATCTTTAGAAGTCAGTAAAAAAAATAAATCATATCTTCGATGAAATACTTTTTGAGAATCTTAAAAAATAAAAACGTCTTTTGTCTTTTTTCTTTCGTAGTCGCAATGATCGAGATTTAAAACATGACCTACGTAAAAATTCTTCAGAAAAAAAAAACCGCGGTTTTATTTCGCATTTTGAAAAATCGCGAAAGTCAGACGATTTATGCGTCTTTTAAAAACCGGTTGAAATCGCGGTGAGAACAGAAAAAAACGCAGTTAGATCTGCGAAAACTCAGCTCGGACCGCAGTTTTCGCCTGTTTCAAAAACCGCATAAACGGTCTGGCTTTCACGGTTTTTTCTTGAAAAATTCTTCCGTAGGGACACTGTATATTAAGAACATAACAATTAACTTTGTTTAAATCTTTTCATAGTTATATATGTTAATTGTATATAAATTTTCTTTATAGGAACAAAATCTATGTTCAGTTGGTGATTTTTATGTTACACGTCATTCAAATTTATCTGAAGTACATGTTGTTTATCATTTGGTTGTGAATGATAGTGCTTTACGTTCATCATCAGAAATAACTTCACGTCATGCTGCTCTATTTGGTTTACGAAATATTTTAAAAGAATGTTGTAAACATGATATAACAACATTAACATTACCTTTATTACTTACACATGATATGACAGAAGTAAATATTAATTATCTTTTTTTTTCTTTATAAAATCTTTACAATTGAAATGAATAGGAAATGACAATACCTTGGGTATTGAAACGAACTGAATTAGTATTAAAATGTCTTAAAGGTTTTATGATGGAAATGGCAACATGGGGTGTTAATCGATGTTCTACTATTCAACTTGTTGTACCTAAAGTATATTTTAAATTATAAATTTAAATTGTATTAAATGTATATTTTTTGATAGAATTTACTTGATCAAACATTTTTTCAATTGGCTGATCTTGTACCGACTATATTTCGAGAATCGAGAACAGTGACATTACAATTTTAATTATTTCTATTAAATATATCAATCAGACATAATTGATTTTCTAGAATGATGATGATGATGATGTTGGTTTTTTGTTTTTATTAACAATCAAATAATCAAAAACAAAAATATTTATGTAACGAAATAAATTAAAGTGCAATTTTTTTTTTTGTTGTTGTATTAAAAATATATTGTAATCAATTATTAAACAAATTTCATTATCTGTCATCAATGTCATGAGTTCAAAAATAAATTTAATTGTATGTTTTTTTTGTAGAAAAATATATTGAATGATCAAATCCATTCTTCGTACTATTTTTAAAAGAATATAGGACAATGGCGCGCTGCATTGGATCAATTTACCGAGAACTAGACATTTTTCAAGTGAAGGAATGATTGAGACTAACACATAAAAGTATACGAACATTCCACTAAATAAAGTATTGTATGATCATTCCATAGTGACAGTACTAAGTTGAAGATACCGAAAGGGACGACTCTGTCACATCAATATATCATATGTACTTTTCGGTAGTTGAAATTCGGTATTAATAAGTGTTCGATAAGATATCTTACAGATTCTTTTAAGTAACTATGTATTGAGTTAGTTTTCAGCAGGATACATGTTATGATTTCCGGCCTCAAATATTCATCTTTTTACTTTTCTATCGATTATATCTTTTGTTATGACGACTTTATATATACATATTTTTCTCGTCATTTTCTCTAATATTATGTAATCATCTTGGAATAATAAATCTTACGTTATATACTCTGAGAAAATCAGCACGAGGAACTTTCGCTTAAAAGTAACAAACTAGGATTAGCAATATGATACAAAATAGTATATAGACTTTCACTTCATACATTTTAGTAACTAGATAGTTTATGCTGTAGAAAATAATTAATAGTCAGCTAATCGCGCTAATAGTTTTACATATATCCATACAAAAAGAGTTTCTTCCGAAAAAATCCTTATAAAAAAAATCAAAGTCAAATGAAAAGTCGAGATGTTTCGTTTTATCTGAAATGGTTCATATATACTTTTTCTTTAGTGTGAGATTACAGTCAAGCTTGATCAATATTTCTTTCGTCGGTTAAACGGCTCTTCTTGTTTTTGTTACTAGATAAAAATTTCAAAACGTACATATCATCAATAAAACTTGTTCATTAATATTACTCAATCAAATACATATGTTAATAGATAGTAGATGACTTATAATTTATATTTATTAAATAATTGAATAGCTTAATAAAACAGAAGAGAAAAATCAATAGAAGGATTGATTTGATTTTATTCAAAATGAAAAAAAAATCCTTTTATTTGACTTATGCACATTTGTCAAAATTTTACTGGATTATTCGATTTTATTTCTTCTTTATGAAATAGATTTATTTGTTTTTTAGATTACTTCTTGACTAGAGTAATTTCTTTTTCATGTGAAATCATTACAACAACAAAAAAAAATATTCAAAAAACATATTCCTAATATATTTAACGACTTCTGAATAGAATATGTCTTCAAGAATATTTTTGTGTTACTACTGCAATATTGCAATTCTTCGATAAAATCATAGCCACCAACTTTCAATCTTTGATTTCAAACTATTTCATTATTATACGACATCTATTCAAAGAAAAAAAAAAAATTCATTTATTGATTCGCTAGTTTTCAGCATAACGATAAAATATTGTGTTCTATTCGCATATATATAGTACGGTTAGTGCGCACAATTATACTCATTTCGTCCTCTTTAACCTCTTCTACGCATTACATACAGTAAAAACATGTCGTCTAATACAGCTACAGGAGCTATTGCTTCACAAACAGCATCTAATGATGCAGCAGCTGTTCGTCGAAAAGCAGCTGAAAAATGTCAATTGGTATTAGAAACTTTATATGATTCGTTCAATGGTTACAAACAATGTGCTGCTGATACAAAAGATCCAGCAATGAAAATATTATTTGATAAGATTGCAGCTAGTCGAGCTAATCTTATTGCACAATTATCAAACGTTATTCGAGTTGATTTAGGTGTTGAACCGTACGTTGTTTTATTTTTTTTATATTTTCGATCTCAAGAATTGATTTATTTTAGAGTAACATCTGGTTCAGCTTTAGCAGCTGCTCATCGAACATGGATCGATGTTAAATCATGGTTTACAGATGGTAGAGATAAAGCAGCAATTGTTACTGAAGTTCATCATGGAGAAAATGTTCTTATTAAATTATATGAATCAGCTATAGAAGACCCAGATATTATAGTCAAAGTTCGAGATTTTCTTCATGAACAACTTAAAACAGTCAAGGAACAAAATGCATCAGTCGATGTTTTGTAAACGATATATTTTTTTTTCTTTAATCTCGTTTATATAAATATTTATTCTTGCAAAAACTATTTGTTTTTTATTTTATTAATAAATACAAGCGATAGTGTTATATCTTTATAACATATAGTTATGATACAATTTTGCTAACTAATATCTTCTCCTTTTTTTCCACATAACTATTTAATATACCGATTGTATATGATTCATTTTGTCTTTATTCTAAAGAATTTGATGAATATGTGGATATTTAGTGTAAATCTTTTTATGTGTTGGTTCAAGGCTAAAAATCACGAATAAATACAATATCAATCAAATGCGAAGTAATATATTCCTACTCATGAGCGAACATTTTCGATTGATCAATCGTTGTTTCATCAAAGGTTATTTTTCGGACAACAATGTAGAGATTTCTATGAAAAAATCAATGCTTTTTTTTTTATATAAGCCACATTCAATTTCTGAATGTAGTTTTAATATATATATATGAAGATTCTGTGTAGTAATGCTGATAAAAAATTATTTTTTTATTAATAAATAAATTTTTCAATAGAAAATAGTTTTTATAAAAATGTGCTGCCGACATACATTGAGATCGTTAGCTGTGTTATATAAGAAGAAGTCTGATAATATATTGTAAATAATAGGAAATCAGAAAGATTTCTTTCAGTTACTCTATTATCATACAATAATTATCAAGTGTTATATTACAAAATAATAAGATAAGCGATATTTAACATAGTCTGTTGTATCACATAAGAAAAACCGATGCTTTTAAAATCTTCTGTTTGTTTTTCAAGATACAAAATGAAATTTATTTCTTAGTTTTCTCAAATATTAGTCATGGTATTTTGTCTAATTATGATATGATAAGTTTAAATTTTCAGAAAGTTTAATTAAATGACAAGGAGAAAAGAATTCTAAGGAAAGTTAATTTTGTTTTGCAAAATAAACATAGAAAATTGGTTTTAATATAAAAATGAAGGGGATGTTTTTTTTTTGAATTGGATTGAGCCAGGAAATTTATCTTATAATGTAATTCATCTTTGACTTCTAAAATAAAATTTTAGCTAGTTTACAACTATATCTTTTTGTTTTTGAGACATCTATCTTCATTTTCATCGTAGCTTTATCATATACGGCTGTAGAGTAGCCAAAATAAGATCTACTTACTTATCGTACTGTTAAATCTAGAAATGTTACATAATGTGCAAAAAGAAGAAATGAAGAACATTTACAATGATACATAATAAGAACAAAACACAATTTTATACTGAGATTATCAATCTAATAAGTTCATCATTACCCTAGTTGACTTTCCCTAAAGAAATCTCTGGGGAGTCCCGACAAATTGTGAAATCCCCAGGGAGTCCGTTACGTGCGTCCCACGGGAGTTCAAGTAGAATACGAGAAAACCTTGGGGAGTTCCTGAAGAGAGTTCAAGTAAGATACGAGAAAACTTTCGGAGGGAGTTTCTGGGAAGTTCAAGTAAAATACAAGAAAAATTTCGGAAGAAGTTCCTGAGGAGTCCCTGAAAAATCCCTAGGGACTCATCTGGGAATCCTTAGGGATTTTTCAGAGACTCCTCAGGAATTTTTCAGGAACTTCTTCTGAAATTTTTCTTGTATTTTACTTGAACTTCCCAGAAACTCCCTCCGAAGGTTTTCTCGTATCTTACTTGAATTCTCTTCAGGGACTCCCAAAGGTTTTCTCGTATTCTACTTGAACTCCCGTGGGACTCAAGTGACGGACTCCCTGGGATTTCACAATTTGTCGGGACTCTCCAGGGATTTCTTTAGGGAAAGTCAACTAGCGTAAGTAAAACAAAAATAAGCGAAGTTATCTATCTAGATTTATAATCCATATCTTTTATAGTTTGTTATTCATCATCTAAAACTGATAAATATTCAATTATTATCGAAGTTTTTTGTCTTGATAAAGTTACTGTTGATTAATTGGATGACTCTGATTCATTAAATTTAACAGTGCAATTATTAACTGTGGTTGCTTGAAAAAGCACAGCTAATGTTCAGGCTCACAAACTTTTCGAGCAGTTGTATTCATGAGTTTTCTTCTCGATAGTAATAGTGAAGAAGAATTTGAAAAAAAACATGTGAAGCTTTTTGAAAAATGGCTTTATTTCATAAAACAAAAATAAGATATCTCGACTTTCTGTTCCTTCATCAAACTTTCGTTGTGTTTGTCGTTTTGTATAAATTGAATGTAGTTCGATAAAGGAAGATGATAATAAGAATCAAGATATTACATATAACTATATCAAATGGAAATATTTTTCAGAAAGTTTCATATGGATACCTAAAAACTGATTTTTGAGACATACTCATCTAAGCAGTTTTATGGATGTATTGAAACCCATCAATCTTGATAGAAAATCTTTCCAGCTATTCCTATTGAGAATAAAACTAAAAAATACAGCTTCTTTAAACTTATCTTCGCCATTATGTCCACGTATGTATGTAGGTAGACATCACGTGTTATTTTAATTGAAAACAAAAAAAAAGAATCTTGTCTGATCTTCAAAAGAAACTTGGATATTCCGTAATTTTTTCTAGCTTCTTCTATTTATTTTTGTAATCAATCCGGTAAGATTCTTGTCAACTTGCACTTCAAACAAGCATCTTATTTTCTTTCCTGTTCATAAAGTACTTGACCTGAATTTAATTCAAGATTAACAACAATTTTTACTGTTCAATTAAGAAAAACAAGAAATTAGAAACAATTTTGATTAGTGAGAATTTGGATGACGCTTTTTTCTTCATCTCACAATCGCATCCTACATATGTATCATAACAAAATGAATTTCTCAGTTTAATCTAATGCTAAACGAAATGAGTTATGTTTATTATAACTTTCTATTTTTAAAATAGAAGATCATAACACATTGTCATATATGATTATATTCCTAACTAGTCTTTCTAATAGATCTTTCAATTCTGTTATTATTCTTTATGATGTTTTTCTTGTGATCGGCATAATAGGAAACACAAATGAATTAATTTGTTTTTCATTAAACAAAATATATCATGAAAATATTTGATTGAATACAATTTTATCTAAAAAAACATAATTATTAATCCACAGAATATACAACAGTGATAAAATATCAAAAAGATAATTTATGGTTCTGAAACTATTATTTATATATATATAATAAGACTTTATGTGTGATTCTTAAGAAAATCTTTAATAAGATTATTAATTCTTATAGATCTTATTTCACTAATATTCCAAGTAAAGAGTGAGAGACATAACTTATTTCATACGAAAGAAATTTTACATTTTCTTCTATAATTACACGTACATCAAATGTTGACTTTCTTTATTGTTTGTATTTACCATCGTCAATACTATTTTAAGTACTTTCTCTCTAATATCAAGAATTTCTTCTCATGTCGATAATATCTGAGAGCATCAGAATTTTTCGTTCATGAGAATAAAATTAAATTTCTTATAGTGACTTGATAAATGAAAAAAAAAAAAATGTTTACATAATCAAAAAACAAGATATAATTTGTCATATTACTTTTAAATAAACATAATCTATTACAAATCATACACTTCATTTACTAAAGTATACTTCTAAATTCAAGTATGAATATTATTCTATAAGATATAACTATAGAAAAAAGAAAATATCAATTTAATATATGATGATGTTGTCAACTTGATAAAAAAAAAAAAGCATTTTATTTAAATAGATGTTAAACAATTGAGAGAATGAAATGTAAATAATTTCTTATTTCCTCAGCAAGATAAAAAAAAAAAAAACCTTCTAGGTTTTTTTCTCTCTTTCTATTTAATAATGTTTGTTTCATCTTAAATGTCATAAGTTTTTTGTTTTTCTCAGTATAAAACTACAAATATTCTTCAATGTAATTATCAATTTTCTTTTTGATTGAATATTAGTATAAAATGAATACAACATTAAATAATATTATCATAACTACAATTCATTGTAGTCTTTATCGTTTTTTTGGTTTAATTTTACTTCTTACTTCTTTCATCAATTTATTTATTAGTTGTCGTTATTTTATTAATCGATATTTTAATAAAACAAAACATTTTATTATTAATCGTACATCACCAATTATAATTGGAATGTTATTTAGTTCCATGTTAGTTATATTTACTGCTGTTCCATTAGTTATTATACAATGTTTTACTTGTCATGCTTATTTATCATATGAAATTATATGTACAATACATGGTTTTGTATGTTTTTCTACTGGACTTTTTAATATGTAAGTTATGATTGAATAAAATAAAATAGAAATTATGTGTGTGTGTGTGTATTTTGTTTTAATTTAAAGGTATATTGTAGCATTATTATCATTTTCACGTTATCTAAGTATTCTTCATAAACGAAGTTGGCTTAATCGATTACTAGAACAACATTACGAATTAAATGTATTATATTGTGCATTATTAGCTATTTGTTGGACATTACCACCAGTATTTGGTATTGGAAATAAATATGTACGTGAAGGTGTTGGTTTTTATTGTAGTTTAAATTGGAAAGATCCATCGATTTATTCACGTATTTATTTAATATCTGTTATTTTTTTTAATTATTTTATACCATTAATACTTCTTCTTTATTCAAATCTTCGTGTTTATTTTACTCTTCATTATTTATTAAAATTATCTAAAAGTTCAAAATATATATCATTATCAAAGACACATAGTCAATCAAAAAATTCTATTATGAATGATAGAATATCATTAGATATTGATTTAAATCGATGTTTACCAGATATACGATTTGAAGAAACAACAAATCGTTTACAAAGATTAAAAATCGATCGACGTTATGCACTCATAACAGCTATGATTGCAGCTCAATATCTTATCACATGGACTCCATATACATTTGTTGAAGGATTAAATGTGATTGGACGAAATACATTTATTCAACGTAATCCATTTTTACCAACACTTTGTGGATTATTAGCAAAATTATCACTTATTCTCAATCCACTTATATTGATCTATTCAAATAAAATGACTGAAACATAAAAAAGAAAAATCGTCATTTTTGTAAGCTATTAAGATTAATACGCAACAAGTCAATAAAATCTTATTTTAAAATAATTTCTTTTTTGACAAAATAAAAAATATTCATGTAAATGCTTTTGTATTATCTAGGCTTCTATAACGGAAAAATTCTTTCCTAATAGTGTAATGATATTTATAATTATGTTCTATAATAAGACTATTATGTGTATTGCGAACTTATCGTGATACAGGAAAATAGAATGAACTTAATAACTCAAAAACTAAATTATAAAAAATTAGTCAAAGAAACGTAAGAAAGACCTTATGTTAATGTAACACAAATGATGATAAGATGAAGAAGTCACGAAAATTATATCTTATTATGATTCAAGTTTCAATTGTAATATATGAAGTAAAAATAAGATGAGAAAACCTTATAAAAGATGATTATCCTATTCATCATTCAAATATACGCATTATCAAAAAATACTTCTCTTTTTTTATAAGCACAAGATCACTCTCTAATCATAAATATCGATCCTCTTCTAAAAAAATGATGTTGTTCATAGATAGAAGTTGATATTAACTTTAAGAAGAAAACTCTTGATGAAAATTGTTAATCATTATGTATTAAAAATAAGAAAGCTTTTTTTTAGATTAATAGAAGTCGAAAAATCGAATCTTAATTATTTTAGAACAAAATTAAATTAACAAAAACTTGATTGTCATTGCATTGTTTTTTGAAAGTTAAGACAACATTGAATATATTATTAACGAAATGAAAGATGATATTCATTATGTTGAATAGTATATATTAAGCTCTTTATTTGAAAATCTTAAAGTTTATGAGATATACGTTTATAATTAATAAATGTTAACTTTAAGGATCAACCTTTCCGAAGTTATGACACTTTCAAAGTAGATAGGTCTGGAGAAGTAAATCAAAAGTTATGATTCTCTAATGTTTCCATCAGAAAGAGATGGAGATTGCAAGGATCGAATATGGCTGGAACTTTTCTCCTCTACAAAATTCAATATTTCATTTTTTCGAATCGCAACTTTTTATGAGAACTAAATTCAAATCGAGATTTTTTTTTTCCTTTCAAAAATATTGTTCCTTGCTCTCTGGAACTGGAAGTATCGTCACAAAACGTGTTATTTCTTATTATTTTAAAATGTTACCGATTTTTGTAATTCTTTTGTTCTAACATTAATTTTGAGAAAAACTACAAAACAAAAAAAATAATTTTTTTCTCTCTTGCTCATGTTAAATTATTATAGATTATCATTTATTACGCATGAAATATGAATATGAAGAATTGTTTCTAAGAAATATTAATAAACAAGATAAATTCACTAGATTGTCACGTAAATTTTTCATACCAAAATTGTAAAAGAAATTGTTTTATATAAGAAAAATGGAATCCTCTTAAAAAGTACACAATTCAGTTTTTGATTTATCTGTTAAATTTTTCTCAACTATTCATCAATCATGATGTATATATTTTCTTAGTGTAGTTTTTCATTTGAGTAAAAACGAGAGAACATGAATGCCTAGTTTATTTATACAGGATAAAAGAAGGAACAACAGAGAGTATCTGATAAATGAGAGAAAAGAGAAGAGCAAGCAGCATATATGCCAGCGTCCAATTCAAGATCCGAGATTGAACTAGTCCAAACTTGAATCGAGGAAAACTTTGAAATCAAAAATCAATTTTGGTCTTAAAAGGTAAAACACGATGAATTTGTTGTTGCTTAGCATAGGGAAATTGTTATATTCTATCTATTTTTGGATACACTTCTTAATCATCCTATTACCTAATCATCCAGAAATGCAATAAGGACGTAGCTCATTCATCATAGAGAGCCGTTATTGATACATGGTCTGTGATCGTATATCAACAACGTCTATCTAAGTCTGTAGCGTTTCTATTATTGCGTCTGTCACGGTCTTTAATGAAGGAAAGACATTGCTAAGGATGTCTGTTAGGCTTATAATGTGTCGCTGCTAAGATCAATGTCACGTCTGTGTGTGTGAGGGAAGGGCTCTAAATTTTTAACCCTATAATTTTAACACTCCTTTTAGATTATGTTTCACAAGAGAGAGAGTTCCTCTCAACAACAGATAGTTGAGTATCATCTGACTAAGTTCTTATTTATTCAGCAAAATATATAACCAAGACATGTATAAAAAATTTTCATCCTGCGAGAGAACATAAGTAAACATGAAACTATGAAGAACGTTTGTGACGTTCTATATGATGATCAGCAATAAAATCAATAGATAAGCAATGGCTGAGGATACAATGATCATATTGATGATAACATTGCATCAATGAACTAATCTGCATTGTTTGTTTAAGGCTTTCAGTTGATCATTAATATCCACCTCGTTCTATTGTTTACCTTCTTCAATTTTTATCTTGAATCTTTCATTTATTAACCTATGTACATCAAGTAAAATTTCTTACAGAGAGAAAAAGATGATTATGCTATTAGTTTATTGTTCACGGTTCGAGAACAAAGAAGGTTGATCAAACCTTCGATGATATCAACAATGAACATGATGTGAGCATTTCGATCCAATGCTGTTGGTGGACATATGTCTCTGAAGACATTTTGCAAGGAACAGCTAAACTGAAAACAATTTGCTTTGAACCAAATACAAACTGCTGACGGGGCAACATCTTGGAATCAGTTGGACTACTAACGAACGAAGCCAAGGTTATGCCTTTTAGAGAGGCACATGAAAGAATATGATATGGAGCGGAAGAGCTAAGAAACAGTGTTGCCAGCTCAAGTATGATGCCCAGCTGTGGACTTTTTTACAATGGCTTACCGATTTCGTTCGACCAATCAAATATGAATAAAGAAAACTTACCTGACAAAAATTTCAGAAATATTCAAATATAGATATTTGTCTACGTCGTATTATTTTACAGCATACTACGATGAGTTGATTTTCTCTTAAGCCACGATCGACATTTGGCAGTCTGTGCACTTCTTAAAACATCAAATAGTGACCATCCATGTGATGCTACATTAAAACGCATATTGTATTTACATGAATTTCGAAAAGCACGGTCATATGAAGGATTAAATTTATCTGATGTGCAGTAGTTTTATGAAGGTGAAAATAATAAAACGAAGAACATCATGGCGAAAACAGTTTCCACTTCCCTGATCACAATCATTGCGTTTCGCACTCAAAGCATTTGCGATGAAAATCACACTAGAGAAATGCAAAGTACCTTACTCTTGAGTCCCTACTGCAGTCGGAGTTTCGAAACAAAGATCACTTTAAAAAATCGATCCTGCTAGGACATTTGTTCTATTTTTACTAGTGATTGATTTTACTATCTTTGCAGCAAGACAGTCAGTAGATACAATAGCTGACGGGTGTGAGCGAGCATGTGTACATGTGGACCTTTTCCTCTTCACCATCCTCACACTCACACTGTCCACATCCATACATGAACAACCCCATTACACATTCACCTCCGCATCGTGTGGGTTAGGTTTGTGCCTCTTATCACCCACACTCTTACACTCATACGATGCATGTCAGGCTGTCTTTCATTCTAGAGTGTTTATGCCAACATCAAATGGCCTCTGGAGTTCGTCGTCTTAATGAACGACAACGTTTTGACGACATTAATGAAGAACCTGACAAACCCTTACCTACCTTGCCGATGTCCGTTACTTGAGGAAAAGGAATACAATCATTACGTGAATGTGTGGAGCCTGTTCTTACTTTAAACCTAGTTGAAGATTTATTAAAAAAAGTAACATATTCATTAGAGAAATCTAAACATCCGAAAGACGGTCTTACACAAGATCAGTCTGCTGCATTATATCTATACTCACTTCAAACTTCGTTTTACACGAAGTTTATTGATGCATTACGTGATGAAAATCGCACAAAAACAGTACCCTTTTATGACTATTATAGGTTGTTCATGTCCGCCCTAAACAAATTACCATCAATTCAAGATAACATGTGGCGTGGTGTTACTGCTAGCCTTAGCGATCAATATAGATCAGGTAGCATTCATATATAGCATGCTTCTAGTTCATGTTCAGATCAAGTACATGTTACTAATGCGTTTCTCAACAAAAGGGTGTGGGTGTGGGTGTGAATGTGCATGTGGGTGTGAGTTTGGATGTGGATGTAGGTGTGGGAGTGAGGGTGGGTATAGATGTGGGTGTGGGTTAGGGGGTGGATGTGCATGTGGGTGTGGGTGTGGGGTGTGGATGTGGATGCAGGTGTGGGAGGGTGTGTGTGTCAGAGATGGAACCGGTCTAGTTTTTTTCAGACCGGTATCGGTCCAAAACAATAAGACCGGACCGACCGATCTACCGGTCTAGACCGGCAAAACCGATCTATCAGTAAAACCGGTCTAGATCGGCAAAACCGGTCTACCGATAAAGCCGTTTAGATCGGTTCATCGACCGAAACAGATTTACCAAACAAAGTTGATCTGATCGGTCTACCGGGCAAAACTAGCCTACCCTTACTAAACAGGATGCTGATGATACGTCAGTTTATAAAAGAAAAACCGACGTACCGACAAAATATCGGGCTTTAGACAACAGGCTAAGGCTTGAAATGAAGCCTTGTTTTATAGTGAACTCTCTTGAGGGCTACCTTCGTACTTTCACGCATACTAACATAATGTTTTCTCGTTGATAACAATAGTCTCACTGATGAGTATTTTGAAAATTTTTTTTAAAATAAATTCCTATGTGATTAGCGGAACTAGTCTTGGTGCCAGTTGTTTTTTCATATAATTACCATCATAGAACGGGAAAGTGAGAAATATAGACCGGTTTAAACCGGTCGACCGGTCGATCCAAAGTCCAGACCGGTACCGAACCGGCCGATTACCGGTACCGGTTCAATCTCTGGTGTGTGTAGATGTGGGTGTTGTTTTTTCTTTCAGCCAGCCACACCCACACCCACCTACACCCACACCCACCCACACCCACACCCACCCACACCCACCCACACCCACACCCACCCGCACTCACACCCACACCTACACCCACCCACGCCCTCACCCACGCCCTCACCTACACCCCGAACATTCGACATTTTGGTATAATAAAGTTGATACTCTTGGAGGTTTGAAAACAGATAACATTCGTATTCAGCGAACATGGAATAAAAGAAAAGAGTTTACACGCATTCGATATCACCGACGTACATGGATCCATCGCCCTTTCGAATGCATGAAAGATACAAGACTCAATTGTCTTATATTTCATGACTTTGGTTTTTTACTTCTGGATACTGTAAGATATTGTTGTCACTATTAAT
Source organism: Rotaria sp. Silwood1 (assembly GCA_905250075.1). NCBI lineage: Eukaryota > Metazoa > Rotifera > Eurotatoria > Philodinida > Philodinidae > Rotaria > Rotaria sp. Silwood1. Next base: position 140,709 of record CAJNOP010000230.1, read on the forward strand.
TGAATTCTATTCTTTGTCTTAAAAGTATTCTGTACTCAATACCAAATACAACACTATAACGATTATTTTTGTTCTCTTTATGATAACTTGAATGGGGTGTGGGTGCAGAAAAAAGGAATATTCACACCTACACCTACTCGAACCCGCACCCAGCCACCCCACCATTTTTCTTATGAATTAAAACTCTGACTAGTGTTTTATCGTCGATAAAATGTCAGCCTGATCGGTAAGAGCAGAGTGGAGAATATTTGAATTTTTATTGTAAAGTCATTTATGAAACACCTGGTAGTAATATGTTTTCACATAAAAGTAGGTATAAATATGCTGTCGATAGGCATATTTATTGTAGCAATGCAAAAAGGTAATGAAATAAACTCTGAAATCACTTATGAAGGATTGAGCTCTTGGCTGAGAGTTACTTAGGGGTAGTCAAAAGTAGTGGTAGAGATATCTTATTTTCGCATAGGAGACTTGAAGAAATTTTCTTTTTTTATGAGGTGATAGAGAAAACGAAGCTCTATTATTCTGTGCTATTTGAGTGTGTGGGTGTAGGTGTGGATATGTTTTGAGAGAGTGGATGAATGAAAGAATCAGAAGCACGTCTACACCCACTCCCACACCCTCCCACACCCACACCCACACCCACACACCCACACCCACACCCCACACCCACCCACACCCACACCCTCCCACACACCCACACCCCACACCCACCCACACCCACACACCCACAGCCACACCCACCCACACCCACACACCCACAGCCACACCCACCCACACCCGCATGGATGCGCGTTTTACATTCTGACTGCACTTATATGCTATTTAAAGTTGCTTTTAGTGGCATTCGGACATAATTTTGTTCCACGTTGTATTTGTAAACAACTATATCATCGGGTTTGAGTTACATTTCGAGTCTTTTGTTTTTACAATTTGTCACCTAGTTGTGCTCCTAATAAGATTACGTGAGAACTAACATTGAACTTCATTTTTCAATTAAAGTAAACATTTTTGCTTAGCTTTTAATCCCTCGAAGATGGGAATCACATATATGTAGTTTGGTTCTGAATCACTTTTTAACTGACTTATGAATATCTTTAATGATATTTTTCTGTTGTCTTTCAGAACAGTGGTTATGGGCTTTTGTTGTTCTCATTGCCGAACGTATTTCTTTTCTCTTTCTGAAAGAATGATTCACACATTCCATGAGAATCTTACCTTGCAACTTCGTCGAGTTTCATTTTCTCAAAACCAATCCCATCTCCAAGGAATAATGTTTTTTCTTGAAATTTAAAATGCTACGTTTAACGTATATGTTATACCAGAGCAAAGTTGATTTTGTGAAAAATAGTGGTGGTGGTGACATATCAGGAAATAATGTTGTTTCAATGTTGTTTTCCAATGAATGATCTCTATGTGTCAAAGGTGATACGTTTCCTCACTAATTTCTACTTCACAGCCTACTAGGTCTTCATGAATTAGTACGACGGATACAAACATGATGAAATTTCTAGTTTGTACTTATTTCTTCTTATCTTCTATCTTTGATGCAATGCTAGTCAGTGACATATTAAGTTGCAGATTATTAAGAATAGTCGTATTAAGAATTGGAAATCCAATAAAACTTTAATACGTCATCGTAATAATTTGATATATAGTTTTCATTTTTTTTTTTGAATGAAAAATGAGTAGTTTAGTTTACTGTTCCATTCCTACTAACCTATATTTTGATGAATGAGTTTCCATTCTTGATGGCACGCTGTACATTCATAGCTAGAGACGCGTTGACATGTATCTTATTTATATAAAACAAAAAACCCGCATTTAAACGCATTACTGGAACTTAAAAGCATCCAATGCATACAAAGTAAGCGCATTCAAACGCAACAGTAAAATTAATCGCGTTGAAACGCGTGTAAAAACTAATTTGAACTAGTTTTGATGCATTCTAATCGCGAAACGCGTCTAAACGTAAGCAAAACTTTGCAACGCGTTCAAACATCCATATGGTGAACGCATTTCAGTGCGTTTGGAGGCAGTTTCAATTTTGAGACGCGTTTAAACGCGTCAAAAAAAGCGTTTCATGGTTACATGGGAGAGATATGGATGAAGCACTTCTCTTGGGAAAATAGCCATTTCTAATGGAAAAAAATTCATTTCTACTCGACGTAGTCCTTAAGAAGAAAAAATAAAATGATCTATTTCTCTCTAAGTGTTTTCGACTTCTGCTTCTGCGTGGAGATATGTATGAAGCACTTCTCCTGGAAAAATAACCAATTCTAATAGAAAAAATAAATTTCTCCTAGAAACATCCCGTAAGAAGAAACAATAAAGTGATCCATTTCTCTCTAAGGCTTTTGGACTTCTGCTTGTGAAGGGAGATATGGGTGAAACACTTCTCTTGGGAAAATAACCATTTGTAATAGAAAAAATCCATTTCTACTGGACGTAGTCCTTAAGAAGAAAAAATAAAATCATACATTTCTCTCTGAGTCTTTTGGACTTCTGCTCGTGAGTGGAGACATGGATCGAGTGATTCTCTTTGTTATTGTTCTTTTTCGCTTGTAGTAATATGGTCGAATGAATGTGGTGTGTTGATAGAAAAGCGTTTCTTCCGACTTTATGTGGTTGAAGTATTTCTGCTTGAAATGGAACAATTTCTCTTTGGTAGAGGGGATATGGCCCAACCCTCGTGTGAAAGATAACAAAATTTTGCAATCGATCAATTCTTAATCAATTCAGGAGGAGATCGCCCAGTACTAGCATAAACGGAATATTACAAAGTTGCGCCTAATGTTTATTCCGGTTACTCTTGGAGTAACTCGACTACAGTAAATAGATTAAGAATTGAATTCAAAGTTGTTGTGACATCTTATCGGTTTCTCATGAAACTTATATTGGAAATGTAAGAACAACTAGCGCGTCAAAATGATGGATCAACCATATGAAGAAAGTCTTCAAGTATTGAGATTGAATTCACCAACGTTGAAAATAGTATTTGACTTTGAACTCAATCTTTATTTCAGTTAATCGAGTTTGGATCGATGCTTGAGATCACAGTTTTTCGAGCTCTATCTATGATAAAAATTTGATGGAAAACGATTGAAGTTTACCTAGAGTTTCACATGTCTCTGGACTTCTGATGGACACTGGATTTTCAAATCAAATAAAAAAACAACAACTACAAAATACTGAAAATAGATATATAGTACATGTTCAGCAAAAGTTCATATAATTTTGAGTGATCACAGTCGCTCTGCAGAGAAACAAAAATATTCGCTTTTTTATCTCTTGACTTGGTATCATCTTTGTTACTTTCAGACTAGATATTGTTTTTTTCCAACTTTTCTCCAGCCAACATTCTATCATTTTGAGATAGGTTGATTGCATGAGCTAATTTTTACATATGGACAAAATAAGTATTCTCGATAATTCTATAATAAAAATATGATTAGATTGATTAGCTTTGTCACATGTTAAAAGATTAATGTCCATCCTTCTAATCGATGAGTCATATAGATAAGAAGATATTTTTTGTATTCTTTTTTCACAAAGGATTAAAAAGTGACTCACTTTTCTAGGTATAGAATGCATTCTCTTATGACTCATTCATTGTCATATTAGGAAATATTTCTTACGGTGATTCATCAAAAAAGTTCATTCTTGTTTCTGTAAAAGAATAAATCTTTTCTGTTGCATTCAACAATATTGCCCGTTAAAATATATGAATGACTGAATTTAGCTTTTTAATCTTTTTTAACTACATAAAAATACATATTTTCAAAAAAAAGGGTTCAATCAATCTTTTCCGAATTTTGATGATTTCCATGTTTGAAAACAATCAACATATTGAGAAGTAACACAAGAACGACAAATACAATCTCCTGAACAAGCATGAAGTAAAATCTGTTCACGATGTATATATTGATTACAAAGACTGCAAATAAATTGATTGCTTTTATTGAATTCATTTGTACTGTTATATTTACATTGATTTGCTGGTTTTGTACAATTTTGTGTCATTATATTTCCATTATTAATATATTTAAGAAGAAAAGTAACTTTTCTTTCGAGTAAAGTGATATGATTTTCTAATTCAATTTGTTTTATTCGAGTTAAATTTAATATATTTTTAAGTTCATTAATAATTGGTCGTACTTGTTGAAATGAACAATTATGTAAATGTGTTGAAAGTTTATCTTTTGATCCTTTCCATGGACATCTGATATCAGCTGATGGACAAGATACAATTGTTTTTAAACAATTGTTTTCATGATTTTTCCAATGACATCGTTGAATATTTGTTTCATTACAAAGTAAACATCGAACAAGAAGACGATCAATTTGATTAAGTACTATTCGAGTATTAATTGGAACATATAAAGATTGTTTAAATGATTGATTATTTCTTTCAAAACCATGTCTAATATTTTGTCTACATATTGGACATGTTTGATTTCCATAAAGCCATATTTGAATACATTGTTTACAAAATGTATGATTACATATTGATAAACTCACAGGATCTTCAAGTGGTTGTTTGCATATAACACATTTAAGTTCATCATCAATTTCGTTTTCATTTATATATTCATAATTCAAATGAATTGATGCATCCATATTTTACAGAACTAATGACAAAATTAGTTTCGATCGTTTATTTTTGTAACTACGTATATTAATAGTAAATGACTGTTACACTTTACGTATTTTTCCTTTGCTCTTATGTGTTCAAAGTGATATAGAGAAGTGAAGTAATGAAGTAATTCAATAAACATCATTGTCTAGGGTAACTATAAGACTAAATCTCTCATTCGTCACAAACTGTGAGAGAGCATTTTTTTCTTCTAAGATGACATACTAAACGTATGACTAATAAAAAAAGGAAAATTGTAGTTTTTTCATTTTTTTTTCTTTGACTCATGATCTTCTGAATCATCTGAGAAAGAAATAAAAGCTGATAAATAATATACATTTGTTAATAATTAAAACTCTCTATTAATCAGCGTATAAAACTGAGAATAATGATTCCAGTTTGTAAATAAGATATGTATATAGTAAAGAACAATGCCACATCGACCACATGTGTCATTGAAAAAGAGATAAAAATTCTGTATGAGTCGTATCTGTTGCATTGTGCATACATTATCAAGTGCAATGGCAATTATAATACGTCTCAGTTTTTAAAAAACAAACGTTATGGTTATAAATATTGTAATCTATAAAGAAAACCTGCTTAAATGATCGATAGTTTGAATAAAAGTAAAAAGGATAACTTTTAGAATGTAGATAATTCTATCTGACGATGTATATTATAGTATAGAATGTCACTGATCATTCATATACTGAATGTTATAAGCATGATCTTAAGAAACATTAACTTATTTGATTTTACTCATAAAGTCACAGTTAACATAGACTAAATGTAGTTGATCACGAAAATTGAAACTGTAATTTAACGATGATAATAGGTATTTTTTAGTTTTTTTCAATCGTCTTTAGAAAAAATAGAGTGATACCATGATTCGTCTATCTTTTAGTCTTTATTTAATTATTTTAACTGGGGGGGGGGGGGGGGGGGGGGGGGG
>CAJNOP010000230.1:154591-282674 GCA_905250075.1 Rotaria sp. Silwood1
TGAAAGTTTCATCGGATTTGGACGAGGTCGCTGTATCGACCTGGCGACTTCCCATGGACATACCCTACAGAATGATTTCAAACTTCGCATAACATTTATAAAAATTTTCTATAACATCCCAGAGGGATATTGCTGAAACTCACGAAATACAATAAACTTGTCCGCATTAGTTCTGTCATGTCAGTTTTTTTGTGATAAATTTCATTGCATCAGTGAGTTCATTTACAGGCCACGAACAGACTTATGGCAAAGCTGAACATTTGAATTTGAGAAATTTTCATCGATATTTGTTGAATTGAGTTTGGGTACTTTTCTTCATTCTCATCAGTACCTTTTCAAAATATTATCTGATGCATAAATAAATATTTTTAAAAAGGAAATGAGTCTCCTATGTAAGCATTTGCCTAGCTAAAAATATTAATGGAGCTTGACCGTTATTTGTGACTAATGTCGGTCAATTAGATCATAAATGGCCAGTATTATAAAAGAAAATGCATCTGTGAAATCAATCCTCGTTAGAAATTATATGGTTTTCTAAAACTTTTTCATTACCAAGTATGTTTTTAGTTTGTTTCGCTTTTATGCATTGTCGGTTTACTAATTTGTTTCTAATCTGCTATCAAAAGAATTTTTCCAAGTAATAAATTATTAGAACACATACTTTTTTTGAAGACATTTGATATATACGTATGTTTGCTTCGCTATAACCAAACAGTGAACTTTTTCTTAAAAATCTTAAGATTTTACATTTAAATAATTCTCACATTATGTTGAATATTGAATGAAAACTATAAAATGATGTCTAATTTGCATCTTTATTTTTTTCTGTAGTCTATTGTGCTAATATGCAATTTTCGACAGACGAAAGCTGCATTTACTAGGAATCTTTCAAGTAAGGAAGGTTGCGTAAGCACAGATAGTCGCTATGAAGTGCCAGCTATATGTGCACACAAAATATTAAGTTATTAGTTGCATATCTTTAAAACAATAGCTCTTGATTCCCTTTTTCTGTCCACTGTGAAAGCTCTAAATTTCTACCATTATGCACTTCAACACTCCTTTCAGATCGTGTTTCATAAAAGCGAAGGAGTTGGCCTGTTAGTTGAGAGTAACGAACTTCTTTTTCAATAACATTGGTTTTTGTGATGATAATAAGTTTGAAAAATTGTACCCCATCTGATTTTTAATTGCGGATTGTTGCCCACTTCTCAAAGTAATTTAGCTGGGAAACTGTCCATGACTTAACGATTCCTGGTTGCGCCACTAACATGAACTTTTCTTCTTATTTTTTTCTAGGTGCTGCACCAAGTTTACAAAGTAAGCAGATTGATCAATATTATTGTCAAATATGATTTGTGTCATTTTAGCTTTCTCTCTCTATCCATACTCTATCGATGTCTATCACAAAACAATAATTGCCTGTCAATTTGCCTATTCACTTTATGATACTTGTTGCGATTTTCTGGAATCGTATTTTAACTATTGTACTCTATATTCTAACTGTTATTAGTACAGTTTTGTTTGCTTATATTTTTATGACAGCCAAACTTTCTCCTTGTTCACCTTTGGTTGATTAAATATCTGGCAGTGTTTTGGTTGCTCTTGCTTGGGTGTCAATGTATTGCGTTTTTCATTTCATTCGTATCACTATTGCTAACTATATCAAACACACGTCGGGTTATCGAGGACTTTATTGGTTTGGCATCTTGACTCAAATAGGATCGTTGCTTGGGGCATTGACTGTTTATTTGCTTACATCTCAGTTTAATATATTTCATGAGCGACATCTTTGTCTGTCATATGCATGTTGATAACATGAAATTAAAAAAAAATAGTGATCACTGTTATCTATTGTTTGTCAAGTACATAAGGAACAACGTTGTTTAGTTCATCTAAGAAACTTTCATTGCGAAGATGTCTCGAGAATAGAGCGATGATAAATGCTGAAATTTAAGGCAGAATGGAACTCAATCAGGAGAGAAACCGTCGCTAGAGACATAAAATTCCACGAGGATGATTGTGGGTGTACGTATTAGTGTAAGAAATGATAAGCACACGCACATCCACATATACACCCAATGACTATGAATAGAGAGTTTGCAACGAAAACAGACGGCAAAAGGCCAATTGGTTGGAGTGTCTTCAATCGATTATGAAGACAAAAACTTATTAAAAGGATATGACATTTTGAAAATGATTAATTGGCATTGATGTTGAGTACAGTATGACTTCTTTTGAAAAAAACCCACTGTTTTACATATCCAGAATGAATAATATTCTTATTAAATATTTTAATAACTGACTTAATATATGTAACAAATCATTCGGTTTCTTTATACACATGTAAATCTATTCGAGATTTAAAACTATTTTAGATATAGATTTCTTTGATAAGATTTTATTGATTGATTATTGCCACATTTATGATGATATGATGTTTTAGTCATTTTTTCCAATATTTTTATAATTCATACTAAATGATTTAGTAATAATATTAAACTACACAGGATGAATCGTATTCATGAAGCTTGTTGTGTTTCTTTTGGTATTTATGATAGCATTGCTATAGACTATCGAAGATTGAGTCTCCGAGAGAAAGCCTGCGAAAAAAAGAATGACTCAAACCAGACTGAACACATCGGACTGGAAAGCTTTACCAAGTTACATGAACGATAGAAGTCTTGAAGACAAAATGTTTAAGTGTATGAGAGCAAGGCTGAAAAAAAGGTCGAAAAAACAATAGAATTCTTAGATGAACTTAAGAACTAAAGAGGATCAGTCCTGATAATTTATCCAAAGAATCGCACATGATCTTGATCTCAACAGTTATTCTATATAGAGAAGAAACATATATAAAAAAAAGATGGCATCTTTTAAACGTTTACATGCTTCTTTGAACACTCAACATGTAAACACAGGAGAAACAGAAATTTTTCCGTACTGGCTTTCTCAATAGATTTTTGACAGCACTTATATTTACTTTAAACGTAATCTATGTACTGAGTGGTAAGGTTAACATTTGTATACAGTATTGAGCGACTCATGGAATAAAACTCAGAGAAAGAAACGAGTACGAACACGTTTTCGAAAAAATGGAACGCATTTTATTGAGCAAGAACGCGTTCATTATCGAATGGAGTTCATTTCCTAACATTGTGTTGCAACGCATGTAACAAAAACACGCCGTTATTTGAGAAGTTTGTGTTATTCTGATATGAAGATATCTGCTTTCTAGTTGCATCACAAAAAAAGACTGCACCTGATCAATTAAAACAATTATTTCCCGAGCGAGTCGTTCTAAATGTTTGTTTTTCTTTCTCTATGGAACTCACATGTATTTTCAAAATAGTGAGTGTAACTTTTAAGAAGAAGTGTTGTGGCTTCGCTAGTCCCCCCCCCCCCCTCTGATGATAGACCTTAACAACCGAAATTAAAGGTGCTAAACAATGTTAATTTCAAAGGTTAAATTGCCTTACAATATTCTAGAGTTTTTCGAAGTCTTCAGTGAAGTTTGAATGGGTGACACACGATTGTGAATGTTTTTAAAAGTGCAGTTTATGATTCTTGTGTAGATCAAAATTTGTATTCAAGATGTCAACAATGATTGTCATTGATCCATTGATGTGTCGCAGTCGCCATTTGATCAACATCAAAACGTGAATTGATCAAGTTATAACTTTGAAAAATAATCAATATCATTTTTTTCAAACCGATCGTAATATATAACAGTGTTTTGAGATCGATTACTATAGATGTAATACATATGTAGCAGGGAAAATCAACATTTAGGAATCTTACAAATTTTTCTAGGACACATCGCAAGTTTACTTGCTCCTACACGAGAATTTCATTTTTTTTCCAAAGAAACTTTTAAATTTTCCTTACTTCAATTTTTCCTGCAATAGATACCTGCAACAGCTTTATTTGTCATTTAATTTAATGCTTAAAACAAAGAAAAATAAAGCAGACTGCAAGAATTCTTACAAACCTTGAAAGAAACGTATAGTTTACAAGAAACTTTTTAGTTTTCGTATTTTCTATTAGTTAAATAAGGCTAAAGAACATAGGTGAGATCAAGTCAATAATAGCTGTTTTTTTTATTTGAAATTGATAGAAAAAAAATCAAGTGTTTACCCTCGATCTTTTAATCAAAAAAAATTGGTTTCACTGAAAAAAACCTGCACTAACAAGTTTTCTTGAGAGTATCTTTTTTGTTTAGATACATGTTCTATTCTCAAGTTTTTCTTTAGTTTTATAAAATAGTAATGCCAGAAATTTGGATTAGTTACAATCATTGAAATTTTATTTTGTAAAGTTTTATAATAAAGTGCCTATCTCAAATTTAGAAACCTTAGTTTTATTTGAATTCGAATTCAGCATTTACTCCTATTTACAGTATCAACAGCCGTAGAGATAGATATTAGAATACACATCAGTTTTGTTTAATATATAATGATTGAATCCACTCAACAGCAACAAAAAATAGATAGAACACGATGGGCGACAACCAGAGATGTCCATCGCGGCGCTGCCGCTGCCGCGATGGCCTGTGGCGGCAGCGGCAGCGGCAGGTTTTTTAAAAAATCACCGCGGCAGCGGCGCGGTAGCGGTAGATTTTTTTAAAATCATCGCGGCAGCGGCGCGGTAGCGGCAGGTTTTTTTGGGGAACATTGAAAAACTGCATGAATTTAATAGAATTTCAGGGTTTACAAATGAAACACCCCGAGACTGAATGAATCTGATGGACTGGTACCAATATCTCTGGTCAAATATAGTCGCAGCAGTGAAATTAGAAACACTTTTTTGTAAACCGCCGCGGCACGTTTATTTTATAATTCATCGCGGCAGCGGCGCGGCAACGTTTTTTTTATAAGCCATCGCGGCGCGGCAGCGCCGCGGCAACATTTTTTTATAAACCGTCGCGGCGCGGCTGCGGTGCGGCAGCTTTTTTTTCTAAGGCCGCGGCGCGGCAGCGGCAGATTTTCAGCCGCGATGGACATCTCTGGCGACAACTAAACTCCGCTAGAACAGAAATGAATTATAGAAGAGAGAGAAAGGTGCGTGAAGAAACAGATTCAGAGATATGAGAGACTTGAAGATCAGTTTTTTCTTTCAAAATCATAAGGCGTTATTATTGGGAAAAACGCGTTCCTTTGAAACACGCTTTACACTCAAGAACTATTCGCTTTAGACAACGTTCTTAGCATATCAGAATGTGCTCTTTTTTTATTAAAACTACGCACTTTTTAATACTGAAACTACGTTCCTGAAAGGTGCTAAAATTGTCTTAACAACCGACTTTTTTATTTCAGCGATACGTCCTTGCCCTTTTTTTCATCCTTTTGACTATGCATGTGCAATTAGGACTGTGTTTAAAGTAAACAAGTACTCTTCCGACAATTGCTGAAAGTTCACAAAGAAATTTAGTGCATCCAAATTACAGAATTACTTAAAATTGTATCACGTTATAAAAAAAGACGATGAGAAAAGTGTTGCAACGCTTCCATATCTTCCTCATTACAATCAAACCTGGCTGCAACTGTCTAATCCGTTTGATAACGATTTAAGGGTATGGGTGGACATCTTCTGCTCACCCACATCTACACCCAGAATTGATCCCGTCAAATTTTATCTTTTTATGATGACAACCAAAGGAGCATATACGATAAATTTTTAGTATAAAATGTTGGGAGCACTTCAATGTATCTCATGATATATTTTGCTTGAAATAAAATGTTTTACACAAGACATAAATAACAAGTACAAAGACGGACAATTTATTATAGGTTAACCGTTAGTATAGTAATTACAACAGGGTCACATTTCATTTTATGTTTACTATTTGATGGATTTTGCACTTTCTTGGTGATCATCAGATAAAATACTAACATCAAAAACATGACTGAATACTTGAAAGATACAGGATGACTTGTTATCATGCTACAGTAAGTGAAAAAAGAACTGATACAAAACTGTTTTTTATAGTCATATAAAAAAAAGGTTTTGCGTCGATCCTTTGCTTTACTTATTGTAAGATAATAACGACCCATTTTTTATCTTTTATATAACTAGTCATTCGCACACTCATTCATCTAACGAATACATGTTGTCATCTCGCATCACTACTCCGCTAGTCTATATTCTTGTCACTTTATTCGGCGTGGGCACATGGCTCAATCTTCAGGGTGTCTTTCTTCAGTTTCCACTGATTGTACCACAAGCTGTCGAGGGCTGGCGTTTACCCGCCATTATGGGTCTTATTGCGAATAGTGGCAGCGTAGCTCTTTTTCTTGTAGCTATTATTCGATGGTGTTCTCGAGGCAAAGTTGCTTACGAAATTCCAGTCAATATTGGTGTATTATCTATCGGCACTGGTGCTCTTTTTGCTCTTGCTTTCCTTTGGAACAAGACATCGATTATAGGCGGTTTTCGCCATTCTACTTATCTTATGGCTCTTTCATTTTGTTTAGCTCTCGTTGATGTTACTTCGAATGCAACATTCATGCCATTTCTTCATCGATATGAGCTTCGTTTTCTCAATGGATACTTATTTGGTGAAGCACTCTCAAGTTTACTACCTGGACTGCTTGGACTCGTTCAAGGTGTCGGTAAAGAGACTTGTCAAAATGGAACAAGTATTCAGCATCCACCTCGTTTTTCGGTTCAAGTATACTTAATCGGTTTATCAGTGATCATGGTTTGCTCGTTTGCGGCGTTTATCATATTGTGCTCAACAAATATTGGCAGACAAAAAGCTAGTGATACGAAGAAAAGGTTTTAATGAAATTAGTTCTTTTTCTTACAGACAAATCTTATTAGTAATTAGAAACTTTAGGATTAAATTTTTAGAGAAATACAAAATCGAACTATTTCAAAAATAAGAGAAAACATTTATATCTGTTTGCAGAAACTTCTCACCATCGGTCAGTGGAGAAACCCGAAGCAATAAAATTTAGAGTTGTTTGACTCGATCATGTTGTTATTTGAGTGAAATAAAACGTTAATTGTTTTTGTCTTAGATCGATAACCAGTGAACTGTCATCGATGTCGTCGATCAATGATCTGTGCGAAAGCGATGTACATAATGAAACACCAGTCAAACGAATGACTTATAAAAAATTTTGGTTTTCTGTACATGGCAGCTATTTATTTATGATTTTCGTGGCGAGCCTCTTCAATATCGGTTTGTATTGGAGAATACTTTTTATTGAGAATAAGTAATATTGGGAGATGTTCTTCAAAAGATTGTTTATCATTATTATTCAATTGATGCAATTTTCTTCTCAATTTTTGAATACTCTTGTAAACTATCAGATAATAATTAATAGTTTTCACTGCTGAGAAAAATTTTTCAAATAAAAACAATATGAACTCTTTTTCTTTTTGTCTTCTTTAGGTGCTGCACCAAGTTTACAAAGTAAGCAGATTGATCGATTTTATTGTCAAATATGATTTGTGTCATTTTAGCCTTCTCCCTCTATCCATACTCTATCGATGTGTATCACAAAACAATCATTGCCTGTCAGTTTGCCTATCCACTTATGGTACTTGTTGCGATTTTCTGGAATCGTGTTTCAACCATTGTACTCTATATTCTAACTGTTATTGGTACAGTTTTATTTGCTTATATTTTTATGACAGCCAAACTTTCTCCTTGTTCACCTTTGGTCGATCAAACATCTGGCAGTGTTTTGGTTGCTCTTGCTTGGGTGTCAATGTATTGCGTTTTTCATTTCATTCGTATCACTATTGCTAACTATATCCAACGCACGTCGGGTCATCGAGGACTTTATTGGTTTGGCATCTTGACTCAAATAGGATCGTTGCTTGGGGCATTGATTGTTTATTTGCTTACATCTCAGTTTAATATATTTCATGAGCGACACCTTTGTCAGTCATATGCATGTTGATAACATGAAATAAAGAATCCATTATCATTGTTATTTATTGCTTGTCAAGTACGAAACGAACAGCGTGCCTTAGTTCACATGAGAACCTTAACAGGCGATATTTTTGCTGGCTCGGTCTGATCAGAAGTTTTTTCTCTAATCCTAGAACACTACTGCATTTCCAAGATGTTTTGAGAAGGTAGCAATAAAAAATGTTGGACTTAAAGACAGAATAGATCTCAATCAGAAGAGTAAAAGTTGTTAGCGACTTAAAATACCACGCGGATGATTGCAGGTGTATGTGTTAGTGTAAGAAATGATAAGCACACGCACATCTGCATCCACGCACATATCTATAGGTTAATGACTATTTACAGAGAATTTGCAAGAAAACCAGAAAGGAAAAGATCAACTGACTGAAGTAATATTTTAGGGCGTGGGTATGGTCGAAAAGATTCACATTCACACTTTTTTGATTGATTTGCATGTCTTGAAAGACAAAATTGTTTTCACTTTTTCTCAAACATTACAACAGTCACTGGCAATTCAGAAATTTTAACAGTGAACATGAATGAATCGATCGATACAATCGTTTTTCTTTGAGAGCTGCAGATGAACATTTTTACATCAATGTCAGTGTCGTAGCATAGTGGATCATAGTAACTCCAAAGAGTCGCGACTCATGATCGTCTCTATGTAGACAATGACGAGAATAGTTTCAATTTATATTGTAATTCTAATTTAGATAACTAACAGTTTGATCTTTTACTGTTTTTGAAGAATAACTGTTATTTAGAATTTATCATTTACATTCGAACTTGAATTAAGCATCTACTCTCAACACCGACAGCTATAGTCATATCCATCAATATTTTTCATTTTTCCTTATGACGAATTTGTGAAATCAAAAAAACACCGAAACGCTCGTAATCAGCATGAAAAATAAGGATTGCTCATATTTTTCATTTACTGCATCTTACATGAAAATCATTGTTTTTCATGGTAAAAAATAATTAAATGCATTTCATTTACTCTTCATAGAGTAAGTGCAACCATTAGAAAAGTAAAACTTGGAGATGTAATCTATCTTTTGTTACATGTTCTTATAGTCAATTTTCACGTGGAAATTTACAAGTGCATAGAGCAAAAACATGTATTCCAACGTCTATTTACCTTTATGTGTGGGTATGGGTGTGGATGAAGATACCAAAGACTCACATCCTTACTCCACATTCTTACTCCACACCCATAATGTGAAATACAACAATAGTACGTGCTTTTAATTTCCTGAAGAATTTTGAGATATAAGTTCTATGATTTGATTCTGATAGATGTTCTGTAACTTTGGGAATCTTTTCTATTGTCTTTGTTATTTACCATGTTGAGTGTGACTATTAAAGTCAATCAACTAAATGAAAATCCCACACTCTATACCCGAAGATCGCTATGTTACTAGTGAACAATATCAACAAGATTTGCACATTTCAAAAGTACAACGTGAACAAGCTTTTTGTAAAAATAGATTTCTTAACCTATTTATTATCTATAAAGGAGAGTTCTCTACTTCCGACACATTCTCTATTAAGTCAGTCTATAATTAAAAGAAAAAGCTTTGAGGATAATCGCTACGAATTGAATAGGTGAAACTCGATGAACCTCTTTCATATTATTCGAAAATCCTAAATTATACACGATTCAATAATCCAAAATTGAATGGTCCAAAAAACCATGATATAGAATTTTGACATGTCTGTCATACTTTGTGAGAGTCCGACTTTTTCGCTTTACAACTTTAACACTTGTTTTCAATCGCATGTCACGCAAAAAATAGAACAAATATACTTCAAATAAAAAATTAGTCTGATATACTAAAGTGGTAAATTCAAGACAATCAGTTTTTGCAGAATTATTATAATAATGTTGGGAATTTTTCTTCTAGTAAGAATCGTGCATTATTGCCAATGTATAAATAAAACCCATCGATAATCACTTTGAAAAGAAATTCTCTTCTGATGTGATTTATTCCATCGTTTTCTCATGAATTTATTCCGACTTCATATTCTTAGAACACATATGAAAATGAATTTGTTTCTTTTGAGATTTCAATGGTTGGAATCTTTTATCAAGAAATTTATCGACTTATCTATCAACGAGTGGTTCTGTACACTCGAATTTAAGCATTGGATTTTGATTAAACATAATGAGTATAAATCGTTTGATTCTCAACCTATGTTAAATCACACTCCAATTTTAACTAAAAAATTTTTATGGTAGTCATTTCTTTATAGTTCCATCAACAATTACAGAGATCATCGAGTCTATCCAGGCACATTGTAGTACTAGATATAATTATTAAGACTATGGCTGCGAGTGTAATAATGGATTGATTGACAATGATATACGATGTAGTGAGTCAATTTTATTGACAAATCGATTTTCTTCGAATGATGACAAGAAAAGATTTAGCAACTGAATGAGGGATTCGAGAGGGTGTGGATGTGGGTGTAGAAAAAGAAAATGTTCACCCATACTTCCACATCATTCTAACGACAGAAATGTTCATCGACAAAAAAACCATCAATACAAAAAGATCCTTTCTGAATTTCATTTAAGAGAATTAATATTCACTTGATCACACAAGGTACTGACACTAAGCAACTAGACAATTTCAGTGAGTTCTACAAAACGACCTTGGAAAAAGAATTAAACTGGAAACATATGACAAAATGATAATTCTTGAATACATATATTGTCAAAGCTATCTGATTATCCCTTTAACACGAAAACCATTACGATAATGATTGCTAGAAAAAAAAACACACTCACACTTTTTGAATGTAAAAGCATAAAAAATATAGGAAATGAAAATTAAACTTAGATTCGGTTTGCATACCGGCATTCATAACTAACTTATGATAATACTCATAAGGTGAGAAATATTTTCTCCAACAGTGGTTTTCAAACTATTCTTAGTCCGAAAGGAGACACATACTTCATCTTTGCAAATGAACCAGTGACATCAAAAATAATCGAGAAGATATTTTTGTAACATAGAACCACATTCATGGGTAGCAGAACAAATCTGCCGATAGGATAAGAAAAACTTATCTGCTTATTTTACTATCAAAACATCTATCTTCCTTTTTTTCTATAACGAGTGACTGATAGAATATCGCAGTAAGTTTTGTACAAATGTCAACATAACTATCGATGTACCACAGTAGAATGGCGGTCAGAAGATAATCAATCGTTTCGGCATCAAACTATCGTTCATTTTTTTGTCCGATTCGAATCACATAGGCTATTTTCATTTTTTTTTACATACTGAAGAATATTCTTTCTCCAGATTGATCCACTATTCTGTATCATGCCTCATACACTCTAGAAAATTCTAAATATTTCTAGAGTTACAAAGGAAAAAGTCGTCAGATCCACAATGATAAATCTCATTTTCAAAAAGCTTTATTTTGTTTTAAATTTTATCCTCAATACTATTTGCAGATAAACCTCCATTACATAGAAAAATATTTTTACTCGTCATGCTACATCATCTACGATGATTATTTGTTTTTAATGGTATTTCATTTATATAAGTTGATATAGGAGAAGGACTTTTTCATCCGAAATAATATGTCACGAAATAGAAGAAGTAATTATTTTGAGTTTATTAATTGCGTGAAACAAGTAACTCCAATCTATTGAATACGTGAAATACTTACTTTATAGTATAATAATAAGCTTGTTTTCCATACTGAAACATACCATCCTTTCATCATTTGTTATCGATGCTTTATTTCAATTCCATACTAGCTTTGGAGGGCAGATGAATAGAGTGCAAGTATTGTAGTATCAAATTTTAATCCTCAATAATAGTGATTTTTGTTTTTGCAACTTATTTTACCTACCCACCTCTTCTCTTTCAATTTCATTTGGTTGCTGTTTTTTTTCTAAAAGCACTATTCGTATGTTTGGTTTTTTGGTTTTATTCCCCTATTTTTTAATATCTGTTTATGGCCATGGCTATCTGTTCGAACCGGTAGCTCGTAGTTCAGCTTGGCTTGTTGATTCATCATTTCGACAATGTTGTACTTGGCCAAATCATATGGAAATGTTTTGTGGAGGAATGGGACCTCAATGGAATGTCAATGGTTTGTTCATATTTTTTTAATATAATCATACAAAAAATTCATATGCTATCTTGTCATTTAGATGGAAAATGTAGTATTTGTGGTGAAGCATATGATAAAAAAGTGAAACTATTTGAAAAAGGTGGAGCAATGTATAAAGGTACTATTGTTAAAACATACACTCAAGGACAACAAATCGATGTAAAAGTCGTGGTGAGTTAATTTTAAATGAATAATGATCAAAAAAGATTTATTTCAATTATATTAATCATAGTTAACAGCTAATCATAAAGGTTATTTTGAATTTCGTCTATGTAATTTGGATGCTAGTCCATTAGCTGATGCTACTCAGGAATGTCTCGATCGTCATCAATTAATAATTGCTGATACTAATTCAACTAAATTTCGTAATGTTAGTCAATATGGTTCAGAAATGATTACTGTTCGTGTACAACTTCCATCAGATGTTTCTTGTCAACATTGTGTTTTTCAATGGAAATATACAGCAGGAAATAGTTGGGGTACAGATCCAATTACTGGTCAGTCTGGTGCTGGTTTAGGACGAGAAAATGAAACATTTATGGGTTGTTCTGATATTTCTATTCTACCAGATGGTTCGCCTACTGATCCACCTATGGTTATAATTCCTACAACGTAAATTTTATGAACTTTTTTTTCATTCTCCTTATGATGTTTATATAGATCTACGATTACAACAACATCAACAACAACGAAAATTAGTACTACCACAGCAACAGTAATAACATCTACACATCATTGGACACGACCAACAACGACAAATCAGTGGTCAGCATCATCAACAAAAAGTTCAACAATTCAATGGACATGGCCATCCTTTTCAACTCACGAGGCATCATCAACATCAACAAAAACCTCAACAATCCACTGGACATGGCCATCCTTATCAACTCACGGAGCATTCTCATCACCCACAACAATTACAACTACTCGTCGTCCACTTGGTTTAACAACATGGTCATCGGATTTGTTTGACTATCAAATAGGTGATGAAGTAATGTATGATGGTGTAAAGTATCGATGTGTTGCACCGCATCGATCATTTCCTGGTGCTGAACCAGGTGTTCTTACTTGGGCATTGTGGGAACCTGTTCAAGAAGAAGAAGAAGAAACAAGTGCTGAAAAATAAATGTTGCGATTTGAAATTGTTGTTATATCGAATTAATTTTCCAAATAAACGAATAATACACAAGATTAGTTCGATACAGATAAAATATATGCAGATGAAAGAAAACAAAGACCTAATCGATTGATTATATTATTAAAGAGGCTATTATTTCATTCGTACCAAACGGTTTATGGTTATCCTAGTGTATGCAAAAAACAATTCCGCTTATTATACAGTTATTTTTCTAATTAGAAAAAAACTCCATGTTTAGATGATATGATGCTTTTTATATTGTTCAAAATCATTTGTCTCCAAAAGACTTTCATCTATGTTATAAAAAAAGAACAATAATCTCTCTCGAATAGTTCTTTCTGTTCATTATAACTTTGAAGTAAAACAAAACATCTACAGCATTTTTCTTCTAGAAGATTGATAATTCGAACAATTTCAATAAAATGGATGTTTTTCTTATTAAGACTCTGAACAAAATTGTACATGTAAATAAGAATATTAATTACGAATGCATTCTACAAGTAGAAAGACTCATATAGTTAAAAGAGATTTTCGATTTTTTCAATTAAAAAAAATAGAGACGGGCATCATCAACTATTTATGATATTATAATACCGTAAATACAATCAATCTTAACATTTATTGAAATCTAAAACAATGAACTGTACGGTGATCTTCTTATTCAGTTTGAGACCTATATGTAACATCTTGTGTTGGTAAACACTTTATAATTATATATATATTATTAATGATGATACCTGTCCTTTTTTCCTGAAAAATCGAGAAAGTCAACACTATCTTTTAAATAAATGCATAAATTTTTCTATTCCAGTCAAATCGTCTAGTGCTATAATGTTCATTTTTAGTCTCAAGGGATTTCTTTATATTGAAATCATTCTATATTGAATGCTTGCAATTATTATATTGATAGATGTGTTAATGAAGTATTTAGAAAGAATAAAAGTCAGTAACTTGAAAAAAAATAAATAATCTTCTCAAAAATGATATTAAAATGCTTTTTATCATGTTTCTAATACAAATTAAATGGTAAAGATATGTCGTAGTTCTTGCTGTTTATCTATAAATCAAAGATACAACGTTCAAATAGCTACCAAAATGAAAGACATGATGAATGATCCAACACCACTTCATTGCTGTCAGATATGCAATAACAGCACAGTGCTTCCGGTAGTGCGCAAATACCGACTATGCGCCATTTACTTGGGTTAATAGTTTTTTTTTAATCTTCAATTTACAATGAAATGTTCAGATGATGAGGCTACTGAGAGCTCACCTAAGAGAACTTTCTTCAATTTAAGTGTAACGTTGCTATTGATTAGGCATCTTGTTCGTCGATGTCACAATCTTAAATTTTATCTATTATTGTAGATCTTTTAAAGATTATTTTAGTAAAAATGATTGTGTAGTAGGCAGCGTGAAGCACTAAATCTTGAATGTATAATAAAACCAATCTTCTAGTAAGAAATTTGATTCATAGAATTTATATTTTGAAATATGCCAGATAAGCAGTATTTGTTAAATACTTGTCACAACTCATGCTATAGTATTACAAATTCAAGGCTGTTGATAGTACAACACTTTCACTTAAGCAAACGATATCAACTCCGACATTCACAGAAGTATTTACTAGTAAAATTACTCGAAAATTTCGATCACAACAAATACAAAAATGATGTTTCAGAATCATACTTATCGTAGTTATCGTCAAGGGTGTATCTTATTCTTGTTTTTTTTTTCTATAACCTAATTTCTATTCTATTTATTTTTTAAACTAATAGATGATTTAATCATATATGAACGCATTCAGAGCAAAAGTATATCAAGAAACATTGTCATGATATTTGGCATAGTTTCTTTTCAAATATACTATACATTCCTACTGTGTGGCGACAGTCGGTGAAAATTTACAGAACCGTCACTAAACAGTTGTCGTCAGTCTTATTAGAGAAAAGTGGAACTTAGCGATGATATATGGAAGACTTTGCTAGTAGCTGAAAGAAACCTTTCGCAATTCTATATTTTATTCATGTTCTTCCTTCCGATTTGAATACATGATCAAATACATCCTACGATTGACTTCTGATGTCTTTACGAATATATTAAAGCTAAGTTTATATTCATATACAACTTTAAGTCTAGCATTTGTCTTTTGTCTTCAACGCACATTTCATTGGTATACGTTTTGACAAATTTCTTAGTGATATCATTTAAGATGTAGTATTGCTCGTTAGACTTCTATTTTCATTGTGAATGTGGGTGTATAGGTCTTATCTTCTTCACATCAGCACTCACACCTAAACCCTTAATCAAAAAGTTTTGTCTAATATTATCCATCACTGTTTTCTCTATGAGAACATACAAGCACAATCGCTAAAGACGAGACGTGACTGCCATCAATTTGACTTTGATTCTTCAAAAGAGTTATTTTTTTAAATAAGTTTTCTTTCTACTCACTGACCACGAACAAACTCAATGTTTTGAAAAACCTAACCATGCTCAGGACACAACTTGCATAGTGTTTTCATAATCTGACGAGGAATCTACGACAGGCACAAAGTAATAGGAGTAAGGATAGAGGAAATTAGATAGTGCAAGAAGCAATATTATGTTGAGAATCGCTACAACATTTCATACAGTGACTGTTCTTTTAAGGGCCGGCATAAAGCATTCATAGGATGTTTTTAAAGTCACTACTTTGATTGATCTTTATCAATAAGTTGTAACTCTATGGAAAACTATAAAAGTGCTCTTTGAAGTAATTACTTTTAGTCAAGATATAGAAATTTACCTGTTTTTTTTCTGATTTTATAATAATACTACGCTTGTGTATTTTCCCATAGCTTGAATATTGATTTGACATCATTGAATATTTTGTTATTAGTAGATCTCAAAATAAACCTCTATAAAACAACTTCTCGAGATTTGAACAATTTAAAGATCAGAATACTTCCAGAAACTGATGCAATTAAAAAAACAAAAAAAAACACTGCATAATATTATTATGGAATCAAAAAAAGTTTAAATTCTTGTCTGTTGGCTAAAGCTAATTATTTCAAACAGCACTTTTATAGTGTGTCAATAGGAATAAAACTTGATGACCTCATCTATCATACAAAAAAATTCCGTTGATTAAGGTCAATTAATAATGAAGTTGAACAAAAAGAAATATTTTTGGATAGGGATTCTATCACACGCCACATATTTGTCAATTCACTGTTTAGAGGACGGGTTTTTTAATGACAGTCATGCATTCTCTTCAAAACCCTTGAAACTGTCGAAAATGTTTGTTTAGTCGCGAAAAATACGTGAAAAAGTTATTAATCCTAAATGGTTTTAACGCCGTTTGGATCGTTATTGTGTCTGGCTAGGTTGAGAGAGAAAGACTAAATAATATATATCAATCATATGATGTACTAGACATTAATGCTTTCATCCTACTATAAAATATGCATTTGCTATGCTGGCATATACTTTATTTTTTTCATTGGCATCAGCTGTAGTAGAAAATGGAAATAGTTTTTGGATGATTTTTTTTTGCTTTTGTATATATATTGAATAAGAAAACTACTTTTCACAGCAATTTCATTTGTTTAATTTATGTCAGTCTATAAATGTTTATTTTTTCAATGATCATTTTATCAAAACAAAGATAAAGAATATATTATTAAGTTAGAAAATACGACAATTATTGCATCAGATCCTATTTCATGTTTAAACCTAAATTTAATTAAGTCATTAATTTACATATATGGAAGACCAGCTTTATCTTATTCAGCCCTTTAAAAACATAAAGAAAAAAAAAACACATAAGAATATGCATTTGCATTTGAAAAAGAATAAGAAAAATATTAATAAGAACATAAGTCACATCTAACTCTTCATTACTTAACATCCAATCATTTTGTCGATTGTCATTATATATAAAAATACTTGTGAATATTTAACGTATTTCATTTACAGTTAAGCAAGAGAATGCGTCAAACAAGTCCTTTGTTTTATGCCATCTTGTTTTTACTTATAGTGCTTGTTAAAGCTAATTTTGCTGAAAGTGACCCTAGTGTCAATCACAATAACCGTCTGTCAGTGAGTGAAGAAAGTTTAGCAGTCGGAAATGACATACAACAAGCTTCTCAAGCTGCTCAAGATTCATCAGGTTCTGTTTCCGTGAATGAAGTACCTACACAACCTTCACAGGCGGCCCCCACACCTACAAATGAAGTACTGACCCAACCTTCTCAGGCAGCTCCGAGTCCGGTAAATGAAGTACCTGTACAACCGTTCGAAGTGACTACAACACCTGCGAATGAGGCACTTACTGACCATGTTGAGGCAGTCTTGACTGCTAACTCAAATTTTGAAAGTGACGCTTCATCTTCTCAAAATGATTCAGTGACGGAAGCTACTGCGAATAAAACTGAAGAACTTGTTGACATAGAAGATGAAAAACTCGAAGATACTGAAGATGCACACGAAGAAGTTAGTCATCAGAAATATGAAAGTTATCGAAGCGAAGATCTTTAACGTCGATCAGACTATGCATTCCATCAAAAGATTAATTATAAACTTTTATTCTATTTCGAAACTCACTATGTCATCATTTTTTGTTAATTTAATATATCATGTTTCTTTTTTGCTTTTTCACTCATCAATAGGGGTGTCACATAATCATTACTTTTTATCAGTATTTGCCTTATTTTTATTATTGTAATAATGCTGGAACTTTCATTATTCATTTTTTATTAGCAGAATATGAATTAGTTTGCTATGACTTTAGCGCTTATTAATTAATACAGCTTGTCCACAGGTAACGCACTAATCCATTTTTGAGCTTCTCATTCTCATAACTCAACGATCATATAGAGTAACAAGCCGAAACTTATGCCGTCGATAGATTATTAAAATATCTATTCATATTAAAATTTTGGCTTTATTTGATAATACTATCACTCTTTTAGAGCTTCAGGAAACTGTGGTAATGTACCCATTCAAAAGGCTTGTTGTCATCACACCCACACAAAATAGTTTATATTTCTACGAGTTTTTGTGCGTTAGAGAAAATATTTTGATATGAATTTATAGTTAAGATGATGACTTTGATAACCACATGATCTGCTTTGCGAAATCTTATTTGTATAAGGAGTTATTACTACAGCATTTGGGTAAAGCACTCAGGATAGTTTATTATATTTTTTTTTCAAGTTTTAAGGTTAATGTACCAAACCTTTGTTAAAACGATTCTTGAACAGGTCAATATGAGTAATGTACTAAAACTAGTTTATTTCTATAAAACAAATTTATTCTTGGATAAATCATATTCGAAATTTTACTTTCAAATCACGTGCCGATTGACTATATAGACAACACTTAATGACATCCTTGCATACATCGGTTACATGATTTAATTTAGTTGTAAACGGAGCCATATCGTCTATTGCTTGCTTTATTGTAAATAGCAAATACAGTGTCGATAAAAAAACTTGCATCAGGGAAGTTATTTGAAAATTTCTGAACAATCCCGAATTAATCCTTAAAAGCTGAATGTCCCTCCCAAGGAACATTGGAAAAATCTCAATAAAACATTTAATATAACTTCATATATAAGATCAAGTGTTTTCTTGGACTAAGATAACCGGATAGATCATGAAAAGAGAAAAAGATAAGGCTTGAGTACCTGTTAGACGAAACAATGGGTGTTTTAAGACATAATTTTTTTAATGTCATTTTTTTACTTTAAAACTTTTGCTCATTTATTAATACAGTTTGAAAGTTTATTTTTTGTGAATGGCATTGCAAGGCGTAGCATCAGGCTATCGAAAGAGACCATCTCTGAATTTTTTAACCGATTTGTTGATGCATTATGACATCATGAAGAAAATGTCTCTTGGAAGGGACATTCGGTCTTAACGGGCCAAAACATATTCGAGCAAGCCTTATATTGAAACAGAGAGTGCGTAAGCTTTGAAAAAATGTAAAATATTGCTTCAATTCGTTTTTTGAGTAATAACAAACAAATAAATAAAATTATTTCAAAGCCAAAACTCTTTTTACCTAAACTCAGAATAGTGAAAACTTTTGGACCGTTACGACCAAATGTCCCTTCCAAGGGACATTCTGTATCTCCATAAGAAAAAATAATTTTTTTTTACTATAATATAATCATACTGATGACTCAGAAGCTCAGCTTTGATGGCTGGTTTTTTCAAATTGTCACGGAAGCCTCTTCGGCTTTTAAGGGTTAAATGTGTCACACTTATGTCAAGCAAATGTAACTCATTCGAACAGATTTTGTGTTCGCACCCAGCTCATGATCAATAGTCTAATTAATTGTTGGATTGTCAAGGTCGGATGATTCTGTTACCACTCATTTGCCTAACAAATGCGATTTTAACATATTCTAAAAAGTACATACGGAAGCCCATTACAAGTTAGCGATTGACTGATGTTTCCCTAAGTTTTGTGAAACGATATATTGAAAGTAAGAAAGAGAATGATATTTTATCAGACAACCTAGAACAAATTCTCTTTAATGGTGATTCTTTCTATACCAAAGCTTTCTCATAAAATGTTTTAGATTGTCTTCTGAGAACCGTTCGTTAATTCATTATTCATCAAAATGGATGCGAAATTTGAGTAAGAATGCTCATGCTTGATGGAGTCATTTCTTGTCTCATGAAAAACTTTCGTATGTGTTTTTTAAAGCACTTACGTTGCTGTTTAACAATGCCAACAGCTATAGTATCAATTAGGCCCATTTGTCTTTGTTGTGTTCCTGCAAGCATTTCTCTCCATCGTCCTGCTACTCGTGCTCATAAAGCTACTGCTGCTCATGATCGTTCTCTTCAACATCAGCAGGTTGCTACTAAAGCAGAAAATGCCTATTCCATTGTTATAGTTGACAGAGATGCGACTTTAAACTCTACTGCTTTTGCTGCTGAAGAACATGATTATTTTGATTATAGAGTGTCTCATTTCTCACGTATTGATTTTGCTATTGGTGATTACGAGGTTTCTTTCGATAATGCTGTTGCTCGCTATTTTTAAATAAAACTTTTTGTAATAATTTTTATCTTCAGTTTTGAAACCAATTCAACAGATTCACTTAATCTATATTCAACCATACCAGAGATCAAATTCCAACGGAAAAATGCAACTCTTACTTCTATGGAATAAGAATAATCATAGGAAGACTTTTTGTCGACCTGTTTGTTTGTTTTTTTTATTAAATAGAATAGATTCTTCAATCACGGTCAGATTCATCAGACATTGAGATACTAAGGGTCTGAGGATATCCATGGACAAAATAATAGAGAGCAGTACAATTATCGCCTACAACAATTACTGGTCACAAGCCTATTTTTATTCTCCAGCACTGCACTTATTACGAGTGGGAGTTGGCCAAATGTGGTCAGTTTCTGCTGCTGAGGTAGTGATTGAAGGTCTTCGTTATTCCTCATACGCTTCTTTTTTTTTGTTGTTTATTTTTTCGAGCCAGTGTCACTTGGGAACACTGCTAGGCAGATAACTCATTATATAAAAACATAATTTTTAGTTTCTACACTTGAAAATGAATCTCAGAATTAAATTCAAATTCGTATTTGATTTCATAAATAAATGAGCAGCCGAAAATTTTTGTTTTGAAATTATTCTTTTCGATGTTATAAGATCAAGTCCATAGTTCTAGATAAATATTTCATATCACAAAGTAGTAAAGACTATTTTTTGGAAGAATAGTATAGCTAATATCTCTTTGAGTTTATTGACGTCAATAATTGTCTCAATGATGCATTACTGTCGTTATCGTTTGTCCTATGTTCTTTTTTTCTTTTCTTTTTCGTTCTCTTTCTTTTTCTTTTTCTTTTTCTTTTTCTTTCTCTTATTTGCTTTATCTGACTTTTTCTGTTCTTATTTGCTTCGTCTAGCTTTTTCTTTTTTTTGTTCTATTAGAAGGCTTTTGATCTATTCAAACTCTTCTTTTATTTTGATAAACACACACGTATATGATCATACATCACACTGTCACATACATAACCACTAACCTATACAACTAACTAAATAGACGAGAAAGAATGACCGTATGTATATATATCATCATACGCATCCAGAGAAGAGAAAGACAACAAACCCAGTGAAAAGATTGATATAAGCACAGCAACAACGGATATAATAACGAAACAGGTAATATCACTTGTAGTGAACGAAAGAGAAGAATATGAAACATAGAACAAGAAAAAGAAATAGTATGTGAAAGACCAAGCCTATAACATCCTTTTATTTATTTTGTCTGATTTTTCTTTTTCTTTTTCTTTTTTCTCCGTATTTGTTTCGTCTGACTTTTGTTTTCTTTTTTTCTTCTCATTTGCTTCTTCTGGCATTTCTTTTTCTTTTTTTTCTTCTTATTTGCTCCGTTTAGTTTTTCGTTTAAGATAAAAAATGCCTCTCTTCGAGACTATTCCCATCGATGTTGAGCAAGTCCGCCAACTCGCACGCGATCACTGGGGTGTTGAAGTCGGAGAATGTGTCAAGGCCTCACAAAATCACACTTTTCTTGCCAAGAAGGGCACAACAGAACGCTTCGTCGTACGCGTTACACCTGACCCAGACAACAAACGGTTCGATTGCACCGAGTTGGAGGTGGCCCTATTGGACTATCTGCATGAGAATAAGCTTCCCGCGTGTCGAGCCGTCCGAAGTTCCATCACTTTCTCCGCCATCGTCCGCAGCGGCTCGTTAATTCTATGCCTCTTCACATTTGCAACTGGAGAGCCTGTAGTCTACACGGATTGGACATGGATGACAAATCGAGAAATAGTAGTAGGCCTCGGGCGTTGGTTCGCCCGTCTACACAAGCTCACGCGCCGTTTCGTCCAAGAGCAACCGACGCTCGCCGCTCGCGCCCGTCACTGGACCACACTCCACGACGGAGTCTTGGCCGAAGTGGAAGTCGACGAACGCGATAGTAGAACGGCATCGGACCCCGAATACTTTGGGATAATTCATGGTGATGTAAATCCGAGCAACTACTATTGGGACTCTGCTGTTAAAATGCCATGCATGTTCGATTGGGATCAACTACAGCGATCATGGTTCCTTTACGATTTATCAGCGCCAGTATGGGGCGTCATCGCACTTGAGCGAGGCGGCTCGCCAATCGATCAGTCGGCCGTGCCGCAAGCAAACTCGGAGCTCTACATAACGTGGCTTCTCGAAGGATACGAGGCAGACGGAGACGGCATTGTTGTTGATCGTGCGGCTCTGCAGCGAATGGTGATGATTCGTCGAGAGCTCTACAGACTATTCTGCCGAAAAGCGCTTTTGGAACTGCCCGCTGAGCACCCGATGGCAGGGTTTTGCAAGTTCGTGACTGACTTTTTCGACAAAGAGGACAAAGAGATGTTGTCGCAATCCAAGGCATCCAACTCGGACACTTAATAGTTTTTTTTCCTTTTTTTGTCCGCGATATTTTGTCAAAGCAAAACCAAATATAATGAACGCTTTTCAAGCCTTACCAAAATCGTAATATCAGAGACATTGAAATGGACACCCGTGATCAAGTCAGCAGTTTCCATGATAGGCACGTCACGTATTCCGTCGACTGTGTTAGATTATTTGTTCGACATGGAATTTTCAATTGTATTAAAGTGTAAGTGAGTTATTCTTTAACCCACGCTCAAAATTACCCCGTTTTCTAGTGCTGAGTTTTCGAGAAATATAATCATATTGTCAGACGTAGCAAATGAATTTTGGCGGAATTATGATGATTCAAGTAGGAGCATCCAAAACAGCTTTTTACCAATTTCATACATTTATTGTCAATCACTTATTTGAAATGTTTTCATAGTATCTTCTCAATAAAATGAGCTAGAAGTCTGAAGATGTTATGAGGTATACATTTTGAAATGGTCAAATCAATCATGCTAGTGAATAAAGTCTATGTGATGGCCGATTATCCACGAATTTTTTAATTACGTCTTATTCTTCATATATATTAGGCTGAAAAATAGTCTATCTTCTCGATATAATTAACTCCAACTTTTTTTTTTCTAAAGGCTACTAACTTATTTTCTCCATATATAATATACAATGGGAGACAATTACAGATCATTCGAATTTATGACAAAACAAAAGTTGCTTGACATGAGATTTTTAATAATTGCAGAAGTCGAAGTTAGTAATGATTTAAGGTTCAGCTTGATTGGTGAAGCTTTCACCTTATTTTAATATTGCATTAGATAAGATCCTTAGTGATCTTGAGAAAGATAAAAATAATATCAGAATTATATATTTTCGAAATCAGTTTCGTAAAATTTGATATTCGACTTTTATACAATTCGATAGACGATTGGATTTCAAGGAAAACTAAATAACTGGCTTTGATTCAAAATCAAAAAACTGCTTATAAAATGTATAATGTACCTCATACCTATCCTCGTACGTATATAGTTTACAACGATATGATGTGGAAGGTCGATCAAAACTTTTTCGTCGAATCAGCATGTCTTTCTCAGCAAAGGTAACACTATCAAGCGCTACAAAATTAATAAACTGCGGGTTCTAAAGCTTTCCCCCATATTGTTTAGTCTTGACCTACTACGAAAAATATGTACAAATTATCTGATAGTGAATATTGAGCAGCTATAATCTTTATATTTGTGCGTAGAATTGACATAATTAGTTGAACATAATTATTACTCAACAAAGCTAAACAATTAAGTTCTCAGATATTTTTATACCTGTGAGCTTTACTGTTATCAGAGAAACTTGAATGATGACTAAGCCACAAGAAGCACTGACTAAAGCCTGAAAAAAAAATGGTACGTCAACGATCTGCGAACAATATACTTTTATCTCTACATTAGCAATACAATTCAAAATATAGACAAAATATCTAATAGAATTTAGTATTTGACATAAAACTGCTAAATTAAAGATATGACAAAAGTATTTTGTTGTTATTAGGGAAGAGCATATTGCTCGACTTTAAGGAAAGTAAATAGCAGTATATCTTTTACGATTGTCTTGTACAAATGGTATAAAGAGACGAATATTTTTTTCGTATGTTGACAGTCGAAAAGAAAGATACCATGCGCTAAAAAATATGAAGATAAGCTTTCTACATCTATGTCTGATCATTGAAGAATCTGAAGAGAATCAAGAAATATATATCATTGTTGGACTAACTCTATTTGTTGACGTCGAACATCTCAATTTTTCAAATTCTAATAAGATTCAAAAGGAATAGAGCGGATAAGATCCTTTCTTGACCTGAAAAATCATAAAAACTCTGCTAATTCTTTAAATAAATATTAACGCGTTGATAAAAAGAAGAAAATACTTGTATTGGTTTTATCAACGAGAGCTATTTTTTCTTTAATCGATTTATATTTAAGTCAAGCAGATTAAGACTAGTGTCAGCAATATTTAAATATCTATTTAAGAGATATTCATATGGATGTTTTCTTCGAAGAACAAAAAACCTTGAATCAGTTTGAGAAACGAAACTGACTCAATGTAAAATTTTCTGATATTTTCGATTTTGTTGGTTATTGCAACTCAATTTCAGACTTTAAAAAGAAACTAGGGCACTGAAGAACTTTTTGTTGCTGAAAAATATTTCTTTCGAAATAACAACTTTTGAAATTTGAGAGAACTAAGAGGGTCATTTGTTCAATGTTGTATAGAATGCTTGGGAAAACCGATATAACTCAGAAGAATGAGGTCTGATAACGGCTAATATTCATCTCATCTGGTAGAAAAATATTTTATTTCTTATAAAGTTGTATTCAGATCAGGAATTTATAAAAAGAAAAGTGTTTATGTCGGTCGTGATCGTAGTTTTTTTTTCTTTTTCTGTCAAATATAAACAGTGCTTACATCGTATTGGTAAATTTTCTAGAATACAATAGCACAAAGGCATGACGCTTTGTCGATGGGGTATATAAAAAAGAAAGCAATAGCAACTCATTCTCATTTCTTATATGATAACATGAAAAGTAGAGTAGAGATGGGTCAATCAATAATAACTCGATTCGAAGATCTACTAGTCGAAATTTTAATGAAAATCTTCGATTATTTCAAGGCGAATACAATCTATTTATAATTCTGTCAACTAAACAATCGTCTCAATTCAGCGATTAAATCATTACCTGTTTTGATTTTTACAAAAAAGAGACGTTTTGACCCGATTCGTTTGCTCTTCTATTCATTCAAGGCAGTACACGTCAACATTAGCCATTTTGATATACGTACTAGCTACCAGACAAATGAAATAGATGGTAGTCATCGTTTATTCTACACTTATCCTTCAACGAATTACAAGTGGTTTCCACACCGATTCCATCGGATTTGAAAAAATTATTCTCTCTGCTATTTGTTCACAGTTACGATCGTTAATTTTACCGGCTAGCTCATCAAAACTAGTTCAATTTATATTTCATGGTGAATTCTCTCGCTGGAAAATATGTCATCTCGAAAAATGTGATCCAGTCATTATCTCGTTGTCAATATCTACTCAACTGCAAAGTCTTCGCCAATTAAACTATACGAGGACAAAAGAGAAGTGAATTCGAAAAGATCGTATTGATGTGTCCTTCTTTAATCTATTTTGATTTTTTGTGTGATGATGCCATTCCTCCATTTACTTTCGCAAATTGTTTTTTATCATCGATGAAATATGTTCGACTCATTGATGTGAAAGATTTTTTATTTCACAATGGTCAATTCGATTTTCTTCTTTTTACGATTTCCTATCTTCGTCAATTTCATTTGGCTGTCAATCAATGCGATAAACATCTAGAAATACTTCAATTTCAAAAAGTTGCTGATACTCTTCTTCATCAACTTCCTTCTTTAAAAATATTAGATTTACGTATCCAAATGACGAAATTTATGACCTCGGAACGTTTTACAATGCCGCTTGAGGAATTGCTCAAATTCATCCTCTTTTCAATTATGTACTTGTCTTTTTTGGACATGTTATCATTACTTCTTATGGTTTCGTTCCAAATTACTTCTATAGTCGTCCTTCTTCTCAATGGTCGTATTGAAATGACTGTAGTATTTACAATAAAACTAACATAAAATTAAAAGTATACATTTAGCTGATTAGGGATGTTTATTTTTTGATTGTAATAATTTGATGATCAATATTATTTGTATTCATTCATGATAGATTGTATGGTAAATAAAACTTTTCTCTAAAATTATGTTTATCTATTTCTCTTCCACCAATAGAAAAGCAATAAAATAATATTCTACATAAGGATGAATTTTTTCGGTGTGCCTCCTTTATTCACTTACATCCTCAGATAGAAAAACTATAGAGAAATTCCTGTCATATGCCTGAATGAGGAGAGTTTGATTTTTAGAAAGTTATTGATTAAATATGTTCATCATATTGATAAAAATTTCAAAAATGAGTTCGTCAAACCATCAAAATAAATTGGTAGTTTACAACTAATGACGTCTAAAAGAAAAGAAAAGACGTAAGCCACTAAAAAAACACAGCTATTCTCATGATTTTATGTAATCTTCATGTGAAATCTTTCATAAGTATTGTCTATTATTCGAACTGATCAATGACAAATATCAAATTATAGCACAATTCGTATTATAGTTCTGTTTATGATTTCAATGCATCGTTTATCAGACAAGAACTTAAAAGCGATTCTTAAACAGACGGAAGAAATGGACATGTGCACGTTAACTAAACAGAACATATAGGATACATGTAATGGAAAGAATACCTCACACTCAAACACTATACTCCTCATTAGCCAGATATTCCATGAGCTCGACGGTATTGTTTTAAATGATCACTATTCAAATAAGTTAAATAATAATATTGCTTAATAGTTCTGTCAAATATAAATATGATTGCGCCGATAGTATCGCAGTATCACGCACTGTTAATGAGATTGAGACCCCAATGAAATATTCAACAAAACCGTGATCTTTCATATCAGATACTTCTACTTTCTACATCTACAAGTGATGATCCAGATTCTTGACTGGCGCAAGTGCTTTTCATGAAAGAGTAAATAGTATTACACCACACGCCATGATAACTGTGAAATTCTCAGTGTGTACAGGACCATTAAGTGGCACGGCAAAAAGATGTCTATCTCCTCTATAAGACTACTCTGACGAAATGTAGAATAACCAGATAATTAGCAAAATTTTGAAAACGTATTTCATGATATGATAGAAGTTCATGAAACTAAAAGAACTTTCAAAAAGGCTTCGTATTTTTTAAAACTTTATTCAAATAAAGTTTTCAATGCGATTGGTCCATATTTTGAACTGATAGGTTCCTTTGCATACAAATGAAGGCTTTGTATCTGTAGAGTCTTTTCTCCTAAGAAAATCATAATTTTAAATATAAATCGATCATCTTTTCTCAGATTAAGGTGTGAGTATGGGTGCGAATGTCTAGTTCTTCTTTAAACCCACATCCTTACACCCACACCAACACCCAAGTACAGTATCTGAAGAGGTTGAAACTAACATTTTCTTACTCAGCTTCGCGTTGATTCCACGACGGGATTTAATGTACGCGTAAGGCTTGTTGAATACTAAAAGTTTTGAAATTTCATTCTGTAAAAGATGTTGGTACAGATTCAAACTTCTGTAAAGTCATAAACATCAATTACTGTTTCTGTATAACTTACTGATAGCAGGGTTCACGTTCGAATAACATTCATCATAAGCAAATGCTTGTTTTTAATATAACAAACGTAAATAAAATATGAGTAGTTGCAAGCGCTTGTCGAAAGCAAATTGGCTGTTTTTTTTTAATATTCCTATTTGCTTCGTTGTGATGGACTTCGGAAACTAGGAGGGATATGTATAAATATGAATGTAGAATTTATGTTGCAAAATTTTTATCAATGCTGACAGATTGTTTGTTTTGAATCAAAGCAATATATTTGAGATGGCAAACAATGAAATATTAATTACCATTTAATTCGCAAACACACTGAAAACTCGTCTAAACGCGTTTTGGATGCGTTTCGGCGGGCAAACACACACAAAGCAGTTTGTAGATGCATTTAGATGCGTCTATACGGGCAAATACGTCTGGACACATTCTAGATTTAAATGCGGTTCATTTTCGTATCGATATAGACACGTTCAAATGTGTTTCAACGAATGATCATGTTTGAGATATAAAAGTGTTTTGTTTTTGGAATAAATCAAATGCATCTAAATGCATTCAAGTGAGTACACCTACCTAAAATGCGCCCGCAGGCATTTCAATATCAAACAAAAGCTGGTTCTCTTTTCGAGTAATTAAAAAAAAACATTTGCAACTGTTTTAATCCTTTTATTGTTTTGTATAATATCCCGAACATTAGTTGGTAGTATCAGAATTGAAACTTGAATTCAGTTATTAAAATGCACGTCAAGTATTTAGCTCAACGATTCAAGCATGCAACAGTTGCATGCTTGAATCGTAGAGCTGAATACTTGAATAACTGAATAGAAGAATAGTTGTAGTACAACTATTAAACTACTCAAGTATATAACCATTCAAGTATTGAAGTATTTAGCTCAACTATTAAAGCGTGCAACTATTTTTTTTTTGGATATTGCTGCTTATTGTTACGCACGAAAGCACTCGTATTGGGATGAAATTAAATTTTAGTATAGCATATGAGCATCTCAAGCACATGTGTAATCAATTCAGCTAATTGAAGATAGGCTACCATACACGACTTTTCATAATGTGGAAAGTAATTAATTTGGAGAAAGACTGAAAATAAAAGATGGAATAATAAAGCAGAATTCAAGGTGAGGAAGAGAAAAAAACAAAAAAAATCCAAAGAGAAAGGATGAGAAAAAGAGACATTTTAGATGAAGAGAAAGAAGAAAAAGAGTAAAGCAGGGAGAAGAGAAATGCAATGGTTGCATGCTTGAATAGTTGAGCTGAATATTCGAATGGTTGAATACTTGGATTATTGAATATTTGGATTGCAACTATTCAACTATTTAACTTTTATAGTTTACAACGAAGAACTTTCCCCATATCCACATCGAGAGGTGAGCTCAGTCCTTTTCCCATACCCACACTGAGAGATGTGTTGTAAGTCAGAGACTGCATACCGAATTTAATCCGAATGAAGATGCTATCGAACCGAGTCAAATTAAATACTAGTTTTTATTTAAAGAGGTCGATTTGAATCGAGAGGCCTTCATTCGGTTTGTGTCTGTGGATCAGGAATGAATCGAAAAATAACAAAAAGAAAGAATCAAAGACATGCTACAATGTATTGCGGATGTGTGGATGTTTGTGATCGTGCTACTTTTAAGTATCCTCTTGTATAGCTACGATCACGGTCACACACACACCCAGTTTGATATTACACTGTTGAGAAATAGACTTCGATAGTTTTCAGAAGATTTTTGCATCACTTATTAATTAAATGAAAAATAATAAATTTCTATAAATAATACTAGGAAAGTTTATTCATTATCCATTCAATTGTAATTGATTTATCACAAGTATTATTTTCTTTGGGCTTATTATATTCAAAATGATTATTATTCAGATTATGCCACAATATAGGATTTTTATTATTTTCTCATCTTGTTTATCTTCGCTTGATTATCGGTGTTGCTGATGTTCTAGCATTTGTCGGTGCTCCATTATTCAACTGGTAAAGGAAATAATTCTTCAATCTTAAGATCAATTATTTTCGACATATAAATAAAAATGAATTTATTTTATTAAAATATACTTTCGATGGTAACTTTATTTTTTTATTTAAGGCAATCCTATACTGCATTATGTGCGATGTTGACATAATCTAGCGTCTCCTAATGATAATTTACCTCTAATAAGAAAGGTAAAATGGTAATAGAATTTCTGAAAGCTATAGAGGAAAGAGAAACGGAAACAAGTTCTTTTCTACGGGAACAGGAATCACCGTTTTTTTTCCACAGCAGCAAAAACAAAATTATTTTGAAGGGAACGGTAATAAAGATTTTTTTCTACAAAAACAAGAAAATTTTTTTCTCTGGAAACGGGAACAAACAAACGTTTTTCCCGTGGGGTTCTACGCTTTGCAACAACAACTCAATGACTGAATGAATACATAAAAGTGACGATGCTAGACATTGTCAATAAAGTTTTTCTAGATTTTTCTCTCTCTATAATGAATTTCTTTGCCATTCCAGGTCTGTTATGTTCTAACATTGATTTTTCCCTTGCTATTTTAGATGTAAAGCTCTTTTTATTGTGTTTGATCGCGTCAATAAATAAACTATGGCTGAATCCAATGATCTGAGCGATGTTGTACACCGCTTTGTTGAGAAACATCAAAGTTGTATAATACCTCTGCATTCATATCTAGTAGTTATCAAATGCAAAGGTCAATACAAACTACTTGAACAGGGACTCAATCAGTTATGTAATGCTAAAAACAAATCTTTATACATATTCTATAGCGCCGATGAGTGTTACAATTTCATTACTTCAAAAGTAGCCGATAATGAGCTTATGGTATTCACAGTTCACGTCCAAATTGAACTAGCTGACGAGCTCATTCCAAAAATTGCTGCAACGGCAGAAGTTCAAGATATTCTTGTTATCGGTAGCCGTCCACCGAGTACAGAAGAACGAGAAAGGATGAAAGCATTTCGAAAAGTAAGTAATCAAATCCAGAAGTTGAGAAGAGTTAATTTTCATTTGCAAATAGAAGGTTAGAGTTGTTTGCTTGTTACTTCAATTACGGGTGTGCGAGTTATTAAAAAAAATTGGAGTTTGGAGATACAATAGAGCATGGTTACCTCGATTAAAGGGAGAAGTATATGATGAAAAAAACTTCATTTATCCTCTTTTATATACATGGATGTTGAGCTACTTTCAGAATCTAAGAAGTTTATCAACCTGTTTCACTTACGATCAGGGTAGGCACTATACGATGTGGCAGAAAAAAAAACTACTTATGATTAAAATAGTTCTGTCGTAGTTCTCATTTTAGTGTCACAGATACAATATTACAATCCTTCACTTTCTTACTTTCTACAAAACCATAATCTTCGTTAGTCTAGTGCCAAGCTAGTCGGCATCTAATAAAAGTCTCATTTATGAAGCCAATTGAAAAATTATTCAGTAACTTAGCTGACGAATTAAAGATGCATTTCAAAAAGTCATTCACGTCACGTAGAAAAATGAAAATATTTTCTTGTAGTAATGATTGCCATTTTTAATAGTCACTCATTCTCAGATATGAGCAACTCACGAGTTTTTTAGTAACAAGCAAATTCAATTGAAAAACTGGCTTAACAGATTCGTTTCTATCGTATCTTGCCGTATGCAGAAGAGTTTTTTTTCATTCGTCGGAATTCACTTTTTATGAAATCCAATACATGAATCGATAGAATATACATGTTGATATTGTAGGTTAGCTTTATCAACGACAAAGCGGACCAAAATATGCCGTCTCATCATGATGAAATCGATAATCAAGAAATAACACAGAAAGAGCGTCTGAACGGACCCATACCATTCAATGAAATATATAATGAAATTTCGTCTGAAGACAAATCTCTGTATAACGGGCCACTTGACCGTTCAGGCGTATGCCTTTATTCGGCAAATACCCTATTACGTCGTTTTGCACTGCGATTTCTGCTAGACACTGGATCTTCGCTGTCCAATCGTGACGAACTCATCAAATTACTAATAAATAAACCTTCCGTGACGGAAAACTTCATCGAAATACTCAAACAGACATACTCAGCCGATGTCGCAATCTATTTTTATACGAGATATGAAATCATTTACAAAGAATTGAACGCAGCCTTGCGCTCTCTAAAGATCTCTAATCTCATCGCATTTCAGTTCATGCTCAAAGATATCTATGCACAGCTGCGTGAAAACATGGCTCATGAATTGAACGATCAGCCTATTACGGTATATAGAGGTCAAGTGGCTCACGTATTCGAAATACTTGAGTTATTTAGTATATTCGAAAAGCGAGTACCTATCACAATCACAAGTTTCTTCTCAACTACATGTGATAGAAATACCGCTTTTGCATTTCTTTACGGGGGCATTGAACAACAACAGAATGTACTTCTTGTTCCTATTCTATTTACGATTAATATTCGACAAGATGACATATCATTGAATTACCCATTTGCCAATATAGCTCGATATAGTGCGTATAATGAGAACGAAGTTCTATTCTCACCTGGTCAGTCGTTTATCATAAATAAGTTTGAAATTATATATGGAAATCAACCATTTATTTACACCATTGAAATGAGTCTCTATAATCAAATCGATGATATTCTCGATGCCCAATACATGCAATTGAAAAATGAATATGAAATAACAACTCATGAACCTCTGGCGCATCTCGCTAAAATGCTTATCTTATATAAACGATATGATGAATCAAAGGACATATATGTACGTTTGCTAGAGCAGAAGATTGATCAAGCAACGAAGATGGCTTGTTATGATGGTTTGGCCAAACTTGCAGCATTCAAAAGGAATAAAGATGAAATGATGTTTTATAACAAAAAGTTAGAAGAACTCAAGTTTGGTACTCAGTATTCACCTCCGTGCACAGACACGATTCGACTCAGCAATGAAGATACACGGAAACTTAGCTTACTATTTCAGAAACTTCAGCAGCTCATGGTGAAAGTGCCTATGAATGGATCATTGAAACAGCTACTTAATTACCATACAAGTACAGAAAATAAAGAAGCCATGAATACTATACCAAAAACAGCATTCGATCTTGCTATGTTGTTGATAAAATCTGGTGACTACAGTTTAGCAATAACCTATTTCCAAATCTCACTGATGAGTCTCAGATTCGCTATGCATGCATCACCTGATTATCTTCTCAACTCAAAGTGCTACACTCAGCTTGGTCATTGTTATCGTCAATTGAAACAGTATGATCAAGCTCTAGAGAATTACACATTGGCATTGAAAAGTGATATATCTTTACCACTTGATGATTACACTGAGATAGTGACAAGCACCGGTTATGCACTGGAACTGACCAATCAATTCGAAGCTGCGCTATCTAAATACATCGAAGTGGCGGAGATCTATCAAAAGAAGGCAAAAGAGAACGATTCAAACGATGTAAACTTCATTGAGGAACGTATCAAACAAGTGCTATCACGTATTTTTCCTCCGGATGAATGAGCCTCATTGAAACGATATCTGCATAGCGTTGGCAGTTCATTTATTTAATCCGAATAAATTTCAAGACATATTTGATATTGGAAACTTCTACCAATCGGCTAGAATCAAGATTTAGTGAGGGAATATTGTTGATAATAGGAACGAAAAGATCAAATATCAATATCTGAATGTGGGTGTGAGTGTTGGTGTGGATGTGGATCATCAGATAAGATACTTCTATACCCACACGACCCAACTCACACACACTCACACCCCGCACCTACACCCACACACCCACACCCACCCACACCGCACATCCACCCACACCCACACTCACACCCACCCACACCCACCCACACACCCACATCTACACCCACACCCTCTGAACTGTTCTACCTACACTGGAATCGGCGTAGAAAAGTTTCATGACTGCATTGTTGATGAATCCAGGGTAAATGCAATCAACGCCATGTTCTTCCCGGTCATGATGACTATTGTTGCTAGTGTAGATATCAACATTTCGTCAGGATTTGACCACACCCACTGCGCATTTCAGTAGTTCAGATGCCTTCATGGCTGGAATGTAAAAGGACATACCTTTAATGATGGCTTCTCCGTAGAGTTGTTGCTCTGTGCTTGATAGCCCATGCACAAGGCGCTGTAACTATTCGACAGGCAGTTGCTGTGCTTGCGAGCTGAATGCATTAGTAATAGGCGCATAGGTGATGAAACCAGTACCATCATCTAAATTCGAGAACATGCAATGCGCATCCATGCCGAAGAACATGAAGAATGGGGGTGTGGATGCGGGTATGAATGTGGGTGTAGATGAAGAGACGCACTAAACCCACACCCACACTCACCCACATCCACAATTTGACCATCAATTCATTAATAAAAAGAGCATTTTAGATCAGACTCAATCAGATATGAGCAGACAAGAACTGACTTGATCATGACTACTTGTTTCTTTGTTTATACATCTTGTATGACCGGATGCGATCTGGCAAGAGCCATTCTTTTGGTTATTGTACGTTTCTTAATCTATGAATCTTGTAAAATTTCTGCTGGTATCTGTCAATCATAATCTGAGAAAATCTATAAAGAAAGTAGCCTGTACGAGCTTGTAAGATCCTGAGTTCAGATTGTACAAAAAAATCTTGTATGTGTAAGATCTTATAAAATCCTGTACGATCTAATGTCTGCTTTTTTGACCTGCCTTGATTCGACAAAAACGAGAACCAATGCACAAGATTCAGATGGATGCTGTAGTCAAAGACATGACCACATTGACTCTCCCATAAACTGGTTGAATCAACATTTAAGACTATTTCATTCAATTTCATCATGAGAGCAAACATGTTCTATCAATTGAAAAAGAATCCCCACTATTAGTCATCTATTGACCTTGTCAATGCAAAATATGCTATTAAATACGAACAACGTTTTTCTGACGTCTATATGGACACGAGTGTAGTGCAAATAAACGATGAAAAAAATGAATTAAAAAAAAATAACGTTTATTGGTATTTAAATAAGTAAAAAACATAATAAAGTAAAGAACAACAAAACTTTTATGAGACTATCAGTGCTTACTTCGGATTTGTAATGCATCGTTGTTCACGATGACTACAATGATTCAATGAAAAATCAATAGAATGCATAAATATATCAAATTAGTCAATCACTCGGCGTGAAACTCATTTTCACATGGATTTCACCACAAGACGACAGTCCAAGGCGTGTCGATAATTTCACCCATTCATCGAATTCGTCACCATCAAAAACATGTTTCAAACTAACTTTGCCTTTGCCAATCCTGTCTCGACCAATAAGATCAGCATCGTAGACATCAAAATGAATTGTATTGTCATCCTTGTGAATATTGAATTTAAATCGTTCGTTCCATACTGGATTGTTCGTATTTTTGATTGTTCTTGTACGTTGTTTATATTTTTTATCCATGTAAATTTCAACATATGGATCATCTTCACCAAAAAAAGCACAATTCTTAAGACTGCGTGCTTCGAGAATGATCACTTCCAGTACACCTTTTGGCATCTTATTTCTTCCGATAGATGGTTATATGAAATAAGTGAAGTTATATTTTGTTTGTTCAATATTTTGTCTCGAACCGTTAACTTATATAGGCAAAGAGAAAGAGAGAGAACTGTATGTTCTTCCGCGCCATCGCTTCCATTTACTCCTACTCTTTACAAGATTCAAATTCCTTTTTCGTACCTTATGAGTCATCCACCTATCCCAGGAACTAGTCGAAATGAATCATAAGCAATATGACATTATGCTCATATGTTAATAGATTTTCGAACCTAATAGACTTTATGTAAATGAGTTTTTCAGACGAACAATCTTGTAAAGTGATATAGTTAAGTTTTCATTGTTGCTTTCAGATTGATGGAAAAAGTTGAAAATAAAAGTTTCGAATATGAAAAAATAAATAAAATATAAATGTTGAGTGAAGGTGTGCGAGTTTAAAAAACAATCCATACCTAAAACCCGAAACTGAGCTGACTTATGAATCAAAAGATCGAATTGCAAAGATCCAAACTCAATATTATCTATGAATATTTGAATAAATGGTTGAACATGTTGAGATCGAAGTAATGATTGAGAACATGGAAGAACATTGAGTATTCTCTTCAGAGAATATCACATCAGAGAAGAGAAGATACTTTCTGCGAGCAAAGAAAGATACTGGCGTCATGTTGGCGATTTTAGTCATACAAAATGACTGTTGACATACAATTGTGTGGAAAATTTCAAATTACCAAAGGTTTCAATATCACAAGTTTTGCTGAACAACTATTATCTCGCCCATATTTGAGTAAAGTAAAAGACATCAGATCCACTATTTCGAATGGAAAATTTAGCTATTGACCGCAACCATACAAATAAGACTTAGCAGAGATACGAAAAAGCAAGCTGTAATTGATCCAACAATTTTATATTAATGTTTATGATTTGTCACGGAAATTAAAGTCGACAAGTCAAGATTAATTTTTCAGCTCTTTTCATTGGTTTTCCATAGGAAGTTCTTTATTGGATAAACTCCATCTAGGTTTTACCCGACGAAATTACAGTTCAATGTACAACTTTGATAGTCATTTATATTTCTATAATATTACTTCACTAAACTAATCAACACAAGTACGTATACTTGTTCTATTAGTGCAGTTTCGTTCACTATGTTGCAGTTCATGGCAGTATTCTAAAATCCTCGGTGCTGAATCATATTATTCAATGTATCATCCAATATTCTTGGGTATTTTCTCTGTGTGAAGATTTTTAAAATGATTAAATCGATTCACATAAATACTTTCTTCGTTTCAAACTTGCTGAAATACGTAGCAACGTCAAAGTCCTCAAAAATTTCTTTTTATGATGTCGATTTTAGCTTTCTTTTCGACTTTCAATCAATGTCATGAAAACGAAATAAGTGTGTGTGCATACATACAGTTGCGAAGAAGAACGAAAAAATTTTGCCTAAAAATGCAAATAATGAATGTGTGATTGGCCACTTCAATGACGGCTGAGGCGAACAACTATATGAATAAGTGAATCAGTATCGATTATGTAAATGCATTATTTATGTGAAAGGAACAATCCAGCACGCAACTAACCAATGATTCACGCTTCTTCTGAGTTTGCGCTGGTAGTGGATGATATGTCTCATTTACTAGATATCTATTAATAATATTCTCGGGGAACTATTTCAAGTAGATGACTAAGTAACAAAAATCGTGACAATGACTATGCTTTATAATGGTAAATGAATCATTCGTTCGTTGCATTTTATTGGATTTTAGAGTGTGGGTATGTGAAGAGCAGATCTGACAGAACCTACACCCACACCCATAATAACCGCAAAAAACGTTTTTTTTTAAGTATATGATAAAAATCCATATCCCACTAATATCTTGTTAGAATATATGAACTACTTCGGGTGTCAATAAACAATGATAAAGAAATGTGTCGGGAAATAAATCAAATAGAAGAATTTTCATATACATAACAGCAGCAACGCCGTATTTCATATTTTAATTTTATAATTGATTATACCAACAGCTCTAAACTCTAATCTACAAGGTTGATGCATTAAAATCTATGGTCTACAGAAAAAAAAACTTGAACATGAATGAGCTTAAGCATGTGAAAATAGGTGTTCGGTTTTGTTTGATGATTTGAAAGTATTTCAGAGGAGCTAAACGTTATGGGGTAGAATAATAACCAAGGTCGAAACATCGTTTGAATAGAGATTTTGTTATGCTTTTGTTTTCCGTTTTAGCTACTGCAATTCGAAAATTTAATATACTAGATTGCTCTTAACTTCTTTGAAACAGTCTTAAATGATCCGAACATGAAAAAATATTTTGTTTCAATACCTTCGACTCACTGTTAGATAGGGAATTTTAAGTAACTCTTATATCCACCAGTTTTTCATGATCTTTTGTTTATCTGACTATTGTAATCGATGTCTGCGATACAATGCGTTCGATTCTAATTTACATAAGCTACGTGAACCAAAGATATTACCTAGTTATTTTCTGTTCTAGATAAGCCTAGATCAGTTTTAAATGTAGTTAATCGAGTATGACCTATAGAAACTGAAAGTTCTGGAGTGTTGTATCAAAGAAACGTACACAGAATATTTATAATATATTCAGAACTTAACGAACATATTTTGAGGAGCATGATAAATGGAAATAGACGTTTATAAAGTTTTCAGATTAATCGACGAATGGTATTTTGAAGTGGCACCGTTTCTACATTTTGCTCGACAAATTTCATTGTATATCATAAAAAAATCATTTGAATAATTTAGAAGAAGACATAACTAAATGATACTTACTTGGTTTATGATAATGATAGTCACCAAACCTACTCAAAAGTATTTCACATATATTGTATTGCATATCTTTTGAAAGGAAGAAAAGAAAGGCTTTCTTTTACTATTAGATAAAATCAACTTGAGTTATCAATCATTTGGAAATGTATTTGATATAACACAAAGGAAAACAACATATATGGGGATTAAGTTAAAAGGAAGTACACTTTAAAAACTTGTTTCAGACAAATAGATACAATGGTGAAATTGAACAGATTACCGTGTTGTAGATGATAGACCAAGAAAGAGACAAGGGACTCCACAGCACTCCAGCTTTATGGAGTCGGACAGATTTCTGTAAAATATATCTTGATTTTTTCAAGCAAAATCTTTTTTTTAATCTAGCCTTGCATTGAATCGTAGCACATTTTATTAATTTGTATCATTAATGAGTAGACCTTAACCTTTTTTGTTGCTTACAAGCGTTTATAGGGTACATCGGTTCAAAGATCTGAAATTAGTGGCTCTCTACCTCTGAATTAGCATTAGTTATGGGTGGGGATTTACCATTACACAGGCAACTACTTCATCA
The DNA here is from genome assembly GCA_905250075.1 of Rotaria sp. Silwood1. Lineage (NCBI taxonomy): Eukaryota > Metazoa > Rotifera > Eurotatoria > Philodinida > Philodinidae > Rotaria > Rotaria sp. Silwood1. Next base: position 193,378 of record CAJNOP010000230.1, read on the forward strand.
GTTACTGGATCAGCAAGTAGCGCAAAATTCTGACTTTGATTTTTTTTTGTTAAGAGAAAGCGTTTTGGAGAAAATAAAGAATTTTTATTAAGTTTCACCCAATCATATCACTTAAAAAAAGGTAGCTGCATAAGAAAATGCTATGTGTATCTTTCATTGCTACACATACGTTCTATTATCACGATATGACATCTATAAAAAAGTATTCCTTGACTACAATATAAAGGGATTGAAAGGGAGGACATTCAATTTAAAATTTCGTTTCTTTTGATTTTTCTAGAAGAACGTATATATTCTTCAAAAGCTACATTCAATAATTCTAGAAGATACTCAAAATAATTATTCAGTAAGCCAATAATTGATCGTATGTGGTTGAATCATTTCAATCACAATTCATTTTCAACTTTTAGTGCGTTAATAATGAATCAGATTCTCGTCATATCATGCGTGAAATTTTCATTTCATTAAAGATATTACCGCTCAATCAGTGCTTTTAAAGGAAAAAAACATTAATGTAAAATTCCACAAAATAAAGATCAATGAATATATTCTTAGCAACACTTCAATATATGAGAAGAGACATATCATCAAAGATAGAATCAAACATGCTAAATACTATCTACAGTAAAACCTCTCTTAGATGAACACCGTCGGAACTTTCAAAAAGTGTTTAGTTTTGGAGGAAGGTGTCATGGGGCTTGCTGCGAAATGAAGTGAAATTTCAGAAGATGCGCTCCTTGTAATAGTTTTGAAGTAATTGGAACTCACTTTTTCTTCTTTTCATCTTTTTTCCTCATGATAATTTATTTAAATTAAAAAATTTTTGAATAAAACAAAAAGCTTAACTTACTTTTAAAAAGTCCTCTCTATTTGGTTGCCTTTGTTGTTCAAATCAATCCAAATGTCAATTAATTTTGATTTTAAAGAATCGAAACTTTTGAATTTCCGTTTAATACTTCGATTCTGATTTGTTTGATAATCATGTAACAATTCTTTTTCTCATTATGATATATATGACATAAAACAAAGTGAAATATTATATTTTTCAGCTAATTTACGTTGTGGTAGATGATTACCACCATTGTCATCATTTAATGTAAAAAGACGTTAAGATATCATGGTTTGCCTGATATGTACACTTGTAATAAACAATAAGTAGTCAGTTTTAGTGAATTAGTTAGGAAAAAAACAGAGAAGAAAGCAAAACAAAATTTACGTGTTCATCTAAACTAGTTTTTAGAGTAGAGAGGTGTTCACTAATAGGGTTTTCACTGTTTTGAGTATTCATTTATGGCGTATAGGTATTAGCATGGATTTTCTCTTCAATCACACCCAAAAATTCATTCCAACATGGTTAATTTGTTTTCGATCATACGCTGCTCTTCAATAATGACTCGCAGGCGTACATGTTAGCCATGTGCATCATCCACATCCTTAATTGGAAATATCTCGATAACATATATTGCGTTATATTCCTTTTGCTTTGAGTCACCATTAAGTTTGCGATGAGATATAATCGATAGAACTAGAATATTTCCCAACGACATGACATTTAGGTGGATACCTCCCATTCATTCTCACATTGCGACATCAAAAGAATATATTATATTAATAAGGCTGCCGCTTTGATGGTACTATGCTTTTTCTCTCAAAGATGTCTCAACAGAGAAGCTATCACATACGAACAGCGCAAGTGTAGCTAACTTTATCAAAAAGACAAACTCATGACTCAAGAGAAAACAAATCAACGTTTTCTGTTGTACCATTTACGTTAAGGTATGGTTAACAAGATATATTCTAATTTTAATACGGCCACAAAAGATTGTGTGAAAAAAGTGAAAACAAACACAACTTGATTAGAAATTCCGATTCTATCTTATCGTACCATTGTGGTGAATTTTGACTTTAAGTAATGAGTCATAATAGATGGCTATTTTTATTCTGATAGAACACCAGTATATTATGCATGCGAAAGAGGTAATTTGAATCTTGTTCGAGAACTCATTAAACTAGCATCTTACTAGTCACTGTTAGAGAAGATCATCAAACACTGGTCGAGTATCTATTAAACCAAGGATGTAATCTTCCGAGAGTCTATCATAACAATACATTGGATGAAGCGTCTCGATGTGATCATCTCGAAATTGTTAATGGCCTTTTAAAATACGGCGCAGACCCTAAAGAATAGGATTATTCTGATCAAACTGCTCTTGATTATGCTGTATGGATGAAAAACATATCGACATCATCAAAATTCTTCTTCTAGATACACAGAACAACATTTCAGAAAAATCGTAACAACTTCATGTTGATGATGCTAGTTGCGCATCACGATTCAAGAATTAATGCTGATTTATTTTTTGAACTGTTACCACTTGATGGAGCTGTCGATATACAATCGATCTTGATATGGCATTGTATTTTTTTTCACAAGGTTTAAATGAACAACAAACATCGGATATTTTTATCCTCAATGAAGTTTACAATTTTCAACATGAATGTCAAACATCGGATCAAGTGAAACCTATACGAGATGATGATAATGCTATGAGAATGCATGCTTTACTTGTCAATGAACAAATTTTTCTTGAACACGAAAATGTTTCTAATTATATAGATTTAATTGAAAAACTACGTGACTATTTCTATAATCATCATTTATTTCATCGCTCTCTTCAATTGTATTTAGCTGAGTATCAATTGACACGATTCAAGAAGATTGCATCAAAATAGTTTTCATCGATTAGTCAACGATTTACAGAGTATTCAAATGGATTCTCGATCGAAACGAGACAAGGTGATCTTCTGCTAATCGTCATTCGTGTAAGTATATACAATGGCATTCAATGTTGATAGTACACATGATAACTAATCATGCTTTTCTCATGTTCAAAAATAATTTCAACTTAAATACATCGAAGAATTTTTTACGAAACTTGATATTGCTTCACATAGTTGATCTACTGACAATATTGTTTGCAGGTTCTTCTATTTGTTGCGCTTGGCAAAAAAAGTTCTTTCAAAGTCACCCCGCTGAGTTTTAAATGTGAAATATATTCGCTTCATATCTACTAAAACGAGTTACGAAAAATGAATTTGTTTCAATAACTTTTCTTGGTTACTTTATTGAACAAGTTATCAACAACGTTTCAATACATGAATGTGACCGATATAGGTATATCTAAATTGTTGATTTTTATTCCTATGATTGTTTCAAAAATGGAAATATAACAGTTACGGTGTGTAGAATTCCTTTTCACGGAAAAAAATCTTGTTACGAATGAATCATTTTAAAAAACGTTCGAAGAAAACACGATTGAAATGCAAAAGCATATTTTCCTGTAGTTTAGTCTCTCAACGTTATCCGTCATTCATTTACTGACGTAGGATCAAGTACAGATTCCTCGTGTTAGAAAGTTTCTTTGTAAAAGTCAAAAGCTCTCACTAAAATATTGAGGTGCTCAAATCATTTTTCCATTGAAAATGTATTATAAAAATCACTTTGCTTCTAGTCTCGTTGCTTCTGTTCGATTACATAGCAATTAAGAATCAAATTGATCATCGCGTTTCCATTACTATGGCAATGATTCATAGTGAAATTAATATCAAGTATTTTGTAGCTATAGCTTTTTGAAGAGTGTGGGTTGGGTGTGAGTGCAAATGTAGGTGTGGGCGGCTGTTGGCATGGCTGTGGTAGTTTCTTAAGATCTCTTCTCATACACACCCTACACCCACACTAGTATCCACATTCTCACCCACACACCCATCCATACCCACATCCTACTTTAGTGCAATGATAAATCGAAGAGTAGAAATGATTTCAAATTCTGAATATAAAAGCATACTTGTATTTTATTTTTATTGAAGGAATATAAACTTTAGAGAAATAGTACTAAATGACTATTTGCATTAGTTTCTGTTTTCCTCTTCGGTGATTTAAAGCTCTCCTTTTTTTATGTGCATAAAAATTAATATTTCTTATAGATGAGCGCAAGTTTGTCTTGTCGGGAGGGTAAGAAAAAACGCCAACGTCTCTTTTAAATTTATCACAATTGGAATGTCGCGGCAATCATTAGATGGTCAGAAGGATGTGTTTCATCAGGATAAGATTCACCAGTTGGATGATCTGGTAATTCCAACACTTTTTCTACAGTAAGGCTACCATTAAAAAAGATGTAATCCAGTGTCTCACAAAAGTTTGGCGAATGGGGTGTATGAGAAAAATCTGTGTAAACCGGTTCGGTTCCATTCTTCTCTCGATAAGCACTCTTCAATACTTGTTCATGATTAGGTCGATATGAGATTTCATAAGTATTAGATTTCGGTAAATTGTACTTAGCATCACCTTTTTCTGTTAAAAGTTGATAACAGAGGTCCCGAGGTTTGATATTGAAGTCACCTGCTAAGATAAAATCTTGTCCAGCTGCTAATTGAAACATTAAATCTTTCACAATCGAAGAATGAATTGCCATGACGTCAGGTTCTTTGTAAAGACAAGGCATATGGTACGTAGCAATACATAATGGTTTACTATCGATCACGACTTGTAAATAAATGAGTGTATTTGCTCTGGCCATAGCAGTTTTCCAAGGATCACATGTGGGTTGTATGAATTTGCTCATGGCAAACTGATACAGATCCCAACCCCATGAAAAAAGTTGCGTCTCTTCTTCACGAGATTGACACATCAAGCGTATATGATCTCCAATTTTGATGATAGAAATGGAGTTAAGCTGCATCGAGATGGGAATCGCCATACCTACACCCATATAATCGTTGTGGCGATCACCATATAGATTATGCAAGAATGTGTAATTTAATCGACGGAACAATAATTCGAGTTTAGGTAATAGAGGAAGAGATAGTTCTTGTAAACAGATGATCGTATTTTCATGATTGACAATCTCTTGTTCTAATTCAGATTGGATTAAAATCCATCGATAATCGGTTTTAAGATATTCAGGCTGGCATTTGAAGTAATACTCTGGCCGATCAGCATAGATAGGTACTAATAAATTATATGAAACAACACGAACAGTCATAGTGGAGTTATAAAAGTATATTTGTTTTGCAGAATGATGAAAACGAGGAATGTGGTATAGAAAGTGGCATGTTATATAGGAATGAAAAGAGCAGCATACGCCCACAATTTGAAGACAAAAATAAATACGACGCAAAAAAAAGAACCAATACAAGCGTGTGGTGACTCAAAACGACGAAAAGAAAAAAAAACATAAACTTTCGGCGACAACAAATAATGATGAAAGAACACGACAAATGGATTACGTATACAATGACTCAAAAGGAAAATTATGGAGTCATAGAGGAAGTTGGCGTAGCTTGAAAGATTACAAGAGTATGCACTAAAAGACAGATCTTGTACACAGTCACACACACTCCATATCCCGCATCCACATTCTAGAAATTTCGATCTTTCGTCAATTTGTAGACTGTCAGCTGGTGATATTAGTCCATTTCTCAAAATTAAAAAATTTATTCTTTCTTCATAGAGCAAAAGGTTAATTGTTCAGGATGACCTTATTCTACTACTGGTTCATATAATGAACTTCAACAATAATGTATGGATCGATGCGCTGAGTAAGCCTCTTTCAAACGACAAAATTTCGAAGTCTATATGTGGTTGGGATGCAAAGCTATTCCAAAAAATACCTACCTGCATGTTATTCGATTCACCAGACATTTTTGAACTCAAAGCTGTAAAAATGCTTATATTTTAATATAGAAATGACTTAATAAAAATAAACCTATTCAAGCCTTGGAAAATATTATTATTATCAGGGACATTGAGTGTAGGTTATTCAAAATCGATATTCTCATATTAATTCACATGAATATAAGTTGTCTAACTTAAGCCTATTGGGAAACTAATATGATAACAAAAAAATAAAGGAAAAATCTCTAGAAAATAGCAGTTTTGTGGTGAAGATAAAAGATAAGAGTTATTTTTTAATATTTTTTCAATGAAGAGTCAGTTAATTTATTTTGCATGTGTAAGCTAGAAGTTTGCTTTGGTCCTTTCAAGGTATTGTTGATAAATGAGCATTGAATTGAAAAGCTATCCATATATCAAATGATTTAACCGATGAATCATCGGTGCCAGGTTGCCATTTGTGCCAAGGATATAAAACGGTACCATCTTTTCGTAAAACCGGTTTTTTCTGTTCATCAATATCCCATAACGGACCATGTTCATAAAGAGAAGGTACTTCTAACCTCTGAAATTGTGAGTTTGGCGTATTAAGTGGATCATAGTCTTCTTTGGAGCTTATAAGATACTGCATGCCACCTTTCCCAGTACCATTGATAATACAAGCATGAACTTCACAGAAGAAAGCGTCAGCATGGTTGTGTACTCCACAGTTTGTACCTTGTTCAGCAGCCCATAGTTGAATATAGCAAAGATGTTCATCATTATCAGCAAACTTAATATCAAACCCTTTCATATTATAGAATTCAAGACCTTTGAATTTCTCCTTTCCCCAATCATATTTATCACATCTCATAAATTGAAAACTAAGTTTACGAGCTTCTTCAGAACAGTATTCTGGTAAGACGTTCTCAATAGTAACTTTTTCCATAGAATCGAATCGAGGAATAGTATTCATGGTTTCGTTCATTTTCAATACAATCAAAAGTGCGCCTTCATTTCCAGTTGTTATTACATTCTCATTACTGCATATGGCAAGAGACGAAACAGCTTTTGGTTCACAGACAAAGGTGCGCGAGTGATTTACAGTTTGAGATAATTCTGTAGAAGACTTTGTCCACCTTATAATTCCAGAAAGAACTTTAACATAAGTATTTTTGTCGATTTGACGCAAACTATTAGGTGGTATCACTTCTAAAGATAAACTTATACCTCCTACTGTTATAAATGGCATCATTTCGTATTGTAATGCTTTGTGTGGTCTTGGAACTTTGAATAGAAGTTCATTATTTTGCTTTGTAACTTGTAGCTCCTTGGTACCTTGTACGTTTTTGTTAGCAAATCGATTGTAATAAATGCTAATAGAAGGATTTTCAGCTGTATAGTAGCCAGGAACATAATAGCCAATAGTTGCAAAATCAAGAAGGCCATTATTATTGAAGTCTGCAACAGCGATTCTAGCCGCAGAGTCATCGCTCACTTTCCACTTGGCAAATAAACCACGAGAGATATCAATAGGTTTATAATAGTAGACACCTTGATTGGGTAATGGTCCTCGAAGTGCAACTAAGAATTCTTCATCTCCATCTTTATCAAAGTCAGCACAAACGACATGATGAGCTGGACCTTCGCCATGTACATTAGGATATCCATAAACATCTAGCACATATCTTTTCCATTGAATATGCTTCAAACTATTGTTAGTGTCTTTGACATAGACGGCAACTACGTTTCCATGAAAAGGTTCGACAGTAGCAATATAAGCCAAAGAATCATTTCCAACTTTTCCTGCATCCACGCATCCACTACCGTAATAAGGTATCTGTTGTTTTTCTCCTTGTTCACCTTCTCCAATATTTTCAATAGTCCACTTTTGAATTGTTTCATTAAAATAGAGCCAATTAATACCTTCACGTGATGCAATAAGAAGATTATCTAATGGATTACCATGACATTTTTTTGCATCGTGAATTAGATGAAAAAATTCTTCATTAATTATTTCACAAGGCCATTCTTCAGCATTTAAAACATCATCAGGTTGACGGAATAATAGCACTGGTACTGGTGAGAGTAAGTCAAAGGGTTTACCTACAATAGGAAGGCCTATAATCTCCCATCGTTCAGTTTGTGTGAAATGACCAACTTTAAGTCTGTGCATCGCTATAGATTTGCCAATATAATGTGACGCCCATGAGTTTTGATCATTTTTCTGTCCTGGATTTTCCAACCATACAATCTTTCCACCTTGAGGATCACAATCTTTCATAGTATTACCATATTGATAACAAATGATAATGTCATTAAATCCATTGCCTGTGATATCAGCTTGATCCATGGCCACAGGACCTGCTAGCTTTTGAATAGGAATTGCTTTTTCAGGTTCTACAGTTGTGCACGAATTTGGATAAAAATTGACTTGTCCTTTACCCAATCCATAGGCTACTAAACCAACAGGACTTTTATTATCAACTTGAAATGCTTCAATCCAATAACCATCTTCACGGTTTTCTTCGATCAGTTTCTTTTCAAAACAAGGAATATAACTTCCATGATCATTGTATATTTGATGATGATCGTTTGCCATGATTAATCCTATGTATAATCAATAAAAACATTCACTATTTCTATTCTCTATAACTTCCATCTTCAAAACAAACAGATATTTTACTTTCTATGCTTCTAGCTTTGTAGCTAAGAGAACATGATTCATCAAAAACCTTTACACTGTCTACGGTGAAAGAAAATTTAATAAATTCCAAGAATAGTTAGTTTTCCTTGCTAAAGTTATTACAACATGAAAGATTTCAGTATATTCTGTTCCTTAGTCTATTCTTATTTGATTCAGAGTTTTCCTGATGCGATTCATAAGAACTTAAAATTCTTTTCAAAAAAAAACCGTAACTGATATTTTAGAATTTAAAACAAAGTTTAAAAAAAATACATCTGACATATATTTTTAAGACTTTACCATTGTGTCAATAATCATTCTTATGATGATGTTAATAGATTTTTATATCATATGATCAACTTTTGCAGACGAAAGGGTCACGACCTTTTGCAGTGTTTCGACAAATCTAAAGATAGGCACTACTCGAAAACTATGAAATGTCGTGAAACTTTTCTATATCATTTGGAGCATTGAGCACATATACCAAACCTCAAAAAAGGATAATAATTTAGAAAGTTTGTACCAAACTTATGATGAGTTTTACAGTCGAATAGGTCAACTATTATGCATTTTAGAAATGTCACAGTCATAAGGTTTAGTATTGATTTTTTCTGAAAACATATGCACTATTTTAATCTTAACTATATTTGTTTATATGAGGGTGTGAGTGTGAGCTGTATAGGAGCGGCTATGAGTATCGAAGGAGCCGAAGAGAATACTGACACCTACACTCTCACCCCCCACGCCGTCATACTCACAGCCTAATGCTTTTTCACACCAACATTTCTATCGTACACCTCAAGAAAGTTCTGCTTCAAAATATTTGCCGATTCGTGTTCAATAGTAAAAAAGATCATATTCAAAGTCAAATGGAAGAACTGTCAATAAACAGGCCCTAAATTCTCCATTATTCTCACTCGTAAATGTCGACATCGTTTAACAAAACCTTTGATTATAGAAGTATGTGTCGAGGCACAGATATTTGCAAAAGATGAAATAAGTTTCAGCTTGCATTCATTTCATTAAATTACTTACCTTGAATTTGCACAACGATGTGTTGTCTTCAGGTAAATAGCAGCAAATGAATCTAGTTCTCTCTGCGTGTTTTTTATATGTGACAGGTAAAATTTATTGACGAAAAGAAGAAAAAAGAGTTGAGTCAAAAAGAACTGACAGAAAGAAAAATGCTTTTACTTGTTGACACGTTGAGTTTTGACATTTTCAACAAACAAAAGCAGTTTTTTTTAACGAAGAAAGCGAGTCTGAAAACGATGATGTCCGCAAAATTACCTTTCACGCAAATGAAGTTTAATTTTTCATCGATTTGTTAGTGTAAAAAAAAAGGGCACATATTACCGCGTTAAAATAACCCATTGTTTGGTCGGTAATTATACGAAGGTGTGGGTGTGGGTGAAGATGAAGAGAAAACTCACAGTCACACTCTCGAGATACAAAAATCACTAATTTTTACTAAATTATTAATATCAAATCATATTAATAATAAAAGCAGAAGATTAGCTCATGTTATGTGTCAATTCAACGTTCTTATCGAAACAGACAGAGAAAATGTCCTGTGAATAGTAATACATTTTAAATCATCTAATGAAACCTATCGTCCTCACGATAACTTAATCATATCATCCCTTACAAATACTGATTTCAATTTCAGTGAGTTATTCGTTGAGAAATTCTATTTCGGACAGGCAACTCGTTTAGTGTTCATTGTATTTGATACAAGCAAGTCGTTTTCTTCTGTCTTTTATTTGCACATGTCGTCATCACTTATCAAAACATATCTTTTGTACAAAGCAACAGAACAACGATTTCATCATTTGTCACTAAGACATTTGCATGTGCAATAACCAAATCTATCAAAGTTACTCATCATCTATCAAATGTATGGATTAACTAACTATTCTAAATAACGAGCGTCTCTCAAATCGTGAGCTGATGTATAAGATGTAATAGCTGTTAAAAGTGTCTTTCGATAGTGTTTGCCTATACAAAAATTGTATCTGTTTTGAGAATGAACCCTTTTGTTCATTTGAAATCATTAATTTTAATTTATGAATATTTCAACGAAAATCTTTTTAATGGGTTGAGATAATCTCAGTTTCGTACACCAACATCCTACTGTCTAGAATTTAACGTACTCACACTTGACATAAATTTCATATTCAGCTGCATCGTGAAGAATTTTGGGATAGTAATTCCTTTCTTTTTTTAATACTTCTCACAGATAGAATAATAAACAAAAGAAATAAATAGTGGCTGGATTTACTAGGTAGACATATCTATATAATCATATGATCAACGTACCAACACCATTGTTCGTTGAAAATAAAATAAAGGCTTGAATAAAAAACGATGTGGGAGACCTATCTTTTTGAGATACCCTATATATAATAAGAAATATATTAAATATAAATAGTAGACTTTAGAGAAAAGATTCATATTGAAACTGAAGTAGTTTGAGGAGCTCGAATACTAGGCCTCCACTTAATCCCAAACGATTTGAGTATTGATACGTGTCTATTTATATCGAAAAGGCGAATGGTCAAACGGTTATTTTTTAAAGAACGAAAAGAAATATGACAGTCTAAAATAACCCATATTCGCACTTTGCTTGTTGAACACCAACATGAATATTATCTGACTGCACGAATTCATCTCTGGTTAAGTCGAGTTCTTTTTTCACGTCATTCACGTGGCACATATAAACAGAAACTTATTGATATGACCCTTTTTCTCTTACTTATTATGATAATCATAAATGTAGGTACGAATGTGAGGTCTCAGTCCATTCGATATTAATGTAGTAGATCACACTGAAATGATAACACACTGTTGGCATAAAGATTTTGTTTAAGTTTCACATGAAAAAAATCAATAATATGACAAAGAAATTGTCATTGATAGTTTATTGTAGAATGAAGATTTGATATAGATGATATTCATAAAGCTCAACATACCTTAGAGATAGCCACTGTGACAAAAAATTTATTCATTAGAAGTTTATTATATGGCATAGAAAAAACAAAAAACTTTCTCTAAATTTATAGTATCTTGATTATGTCATTTAACGTGAAGCTAAATACAAAAGTACAAGAACATAATTCGCTTTTTTTCATTATTTCAAAATGAATGTTATAGATAAGAAGAGAAAATGTTTTACTTCTTTTTCTACTTTATTCAACCACATAAACAAAGAATATTTGAAGAATTTGTTTTCTTCATAATAAAAAGTTAAATACGAAAGTTTATCATATAAATGATAAACAGACAAAGTTCTAAAAAACATTATTGTTATTAATTTTGAATACTTTAATTGTTGTAATATCATACGAGTTGTTATTAATAAAGAAATTTCGTACTAAATTTATATTTTTTTTCATATCGTCTTCCGCGTCCTTGTTTTCCTGAATCCAGATTTTAATTAATTCTAAATTTAATGGCGAAATTGAATTTGTTGTTGTAGCTGATGGTTCCTATTGCAGAAAAATTCTACACTCTAAAAAAAAGGTTTTTTTACCGAACCCCGAAAAAGGTTCCGTAGATTTGAAAAAGCTTGCAAATGCACTCAAATGCTTAGAAAACGATTTTTCAGTTCTATGAAACCTTTAAAGGTTCTTCCCCTGTATACACGGGAAGAACCTTTTTCCTGTGAAACCTTTGAAGTTTCGCATTAAATTCTACTGGTTTAGTGCGAAACCATTAGTGTTTAGTAAAAAGCCGTTAGAATTTAATACGAAACCTTAGAGGTTTCGTATTTCTTGTACGAAACTTTTTTCTGCTGTACGGAACTTAAAAAAGGTTTCGCAGGAAAAAGGTTTCGTAGAATTGAAAAATCATTTTCTAAGCATTTGAATGCATTTGCAAGCTTTTTCAAATCTACGGAACCTTTTTCGGGGGTTCTGTAAAAAACCTTTTTTTTTTTAGAGTGTATAGAAACTTTCTTTCTAAAAAATAGTATCATAGTGTATTGAAACTAGTTCCCGGCGTGACCAATTTTTTTTTTGGTCACGGTCACTAGTCTAAACTCGATTGGTAAATCTGATCCAAGAGATAGTAAAGTCAATTATAAGTTCATTCTTATGACATCATCTCTTTTTTTCCAATGGCTATTGGATTCAGATTAAAACTTTGGATTGATGATTTCTAAGAATGCTTTTCGCATACTTGATATTTTTGTCGATCATAGAACGTTTCAAAATGAATTGAATCTATAATTAAATTTTTTAATTTTGGTAGACATGGTAATAAATGTTCTATCAATATATGAAAGCATATTGTTGTTTCTGAAAGATAACAATCATCAGACATACCTATGGATATAAGTTAGAGACATGTTTAGAAGAACATAGTATTAAAATAACTTACTGCCAATAATAATTGTTTCTAAATGACTAAATGATTTTTCTCCTTCTACTAATTCAGTAAATTCTAAATCAAGGTAATTTGAACGCATGTACAAATTACATTCACATACACTCCAAGATCGTTCAAAATTTAACATAAAATATTTTAATAATTTCATTTTTGATGATATCAAACTACTACATAAGCCTAAATATATAAAGGCGAGTTTGTATCACAAAGATAATTAAATATTGTTATTCTTACGTTCTATGTCATCGTATTTGCCAAATTCTCCCTTGATTTTAACTAGTAAATTTAATCGTTCTAATCTTTGATATAATTCTGCTGTTTTAACAAATATAATAGAATATATAGTTTCAGTCTCTATGTTTGATAATGTTAATGATTTTAATTTAGAAAATGTTGCTTTAAATAAATCATCTTCTAACATCACATCAAGTTTGTACTGATCATGAGCTATAATTGATAAAGGATAGTTTTGACGTGTTGTTATTAATTGATTTAATTGAAAACAAAATGTTAAAAATTTTCTAGATGGAATTGAATGTAAATAGATACAAATTTTTGTTTGATATTCAATTAATTCTTTAAAGCGTTGATTTAAACAATAAAATATTTCATACAAATTGTAGAAATCAAAATAACGGAAACATCTTAGTAGTAATTCGTTTGGTAGTTGTTCAAACTTTGTCATTGTTAGTTGTGCTTAAACTGAAGAAAATATCAGAAAATAACAATGAAACCAATCAATTATGTAATCAAGTTTAGAAGGGAGAGGTCAGCCAATAATAACATTTGATTGTTCGAGGAAGGATAGGGACCACTGAAAGATGAGGTAATCTTTGAAAATTTCTTGCATCGTAATAAATTACGATGGAATTTTATAATTGTCCATCAGGTAACATTAAACTTCAAAAACGAATATGGTCAATTTACTTTTTACATCATTCATCATCAGCAACTATAAAACGACATAAACAATTCTATCCTTCGAAATGTCTCAGGCACAGGCAAGCCATTTTTTAAAAAACAAATAACAAATTCAAATAGTTAATAGTAGTGATAGTGAAAGTAAAGAACATAATCAAAACAATATTGTTCTTCGAAACAAAGTAGATGTTATTAATGATACGTCATCGATTGAAAATATTTTTCATTTTTTACGTTCAGATTTCGTTGAACTTCAATCTCATTTGTATTCGTTTATTTATTTATTTATTTATTTGTTTTTTGATTCAATTAGTTACGGTTCCCCTATAAAACCGATCTCAGTCCAGGTACGGTCAAATCGCATGAAGTTTTCAGTCATGTACTATGACGCTTGAGGATGATATTGATCAAACAAAGATTAAAAATAGCTTATTTGGTAAACCAAATTTCTCTGTTCAGGCCTATTCTTTGCATTTATTTTTTTGTTTGAAAGATTATGTTAGCATACACGGCATTAAACAGCCCTTTTTTCAAATGATGCTGGCAGAGAATTTTTGTTTGCGTGTTGGATAAATCATGAAATGAAAAAAAAAAGGAAAAAAATGATCTATTTTATTTGAAAAATGCGTATTTTTGAACGCCAATCTTCAAAAATTTTGGGTAAAAAATAATGTGCCAAATTAAAAATCACACTGTTTCTGAAACACTACATCTCTAGCGATCTTCCCATATATTTTTCTCAATTTTCGATGACAATTAACTTTTTTCTGAAGGATGAGGGAGGTCTTAATTGCGAAACTACTAGTAATATGTGAAAATAAATAGATGTATGGAATTTATTTTGCATTTGGGTATGGCCAACTAACTCTGCTACCGAAGTGAAATTCCATAACGTTTTTCGCTTATTTTGTTTTCTCGATAAATATCAGGCAGTAGCACGTGAAGAGTTGCGAGACGTCTTAAATTAAAGAGAAAAGTCTTGTACATATTTTAAGATATTTTTCGCTTTTGGAACATTTGTCGTTTCCAAGATATAACAAAAGAATTGAACACCACTTTTGAAAAAGTAATAATTTTCAGAATTGAAAAGTAGTTATCAGTTTTTTAATTATATCTTGGAAACGACAAACGCTCCAAAAGCGAAAAATATCTTAGAATATGTACAAGACTTTTCTCTTTAATTTAAGATGTCTCGCAACTCTTTACGTGCTACTGCCTGATATTTATCGAGGAAACAAAATAAGCGAAAAACGTTACGGAATTTCACTCCGGTAGCAGAGTTAGCTGGCCATACCCATTTACATATTTGCAAAAGAATTGTGTATGGAGAAAAAAAGATTTTAAAAATTTCGTAATCAAGAAGACTTACATTTTATTTTTTATCAGTTTCGTATGTTTGCTGTTAGAATCAAAGTTTTTCATGATAGAGTATTAAAAAGCCTAACACTGCACTTAGATTTCTATTATATATATATATGCCAATAATTGAAGCACTTCCGTCGGACGCATTGCTTGACCTTTCACCCGCTTAGAAGTGTGATCACCGCTACATCGTTATGTCTTCTTTTCCTTTTGGCCGTTCTATTATTCTTATTTTCTGCGTATTATTGTTCTTTTTAATGTATTTGCTGTTCTCTTTGTCTCTTCCTCTCTCTCTCTCTCTGGTATAGGCTTGTGTTCTATCGCGAAGACGTACACAACTGAAGTGTTGGAGCAGTATGATTAACATCTGTATCGAGGTGGTGACAGCGCTACTTCTTCAATTCGTCAATTCTTATTAAATAATCTATGCATAACTGTAGTAAGGGAAGATCTCCACTCAAAATCCCATTACATGTAGTACCTAGAAGGTGTGGGTGTGGTTCTTCTCTTCATTCATCCACATCAACACCTCACACCCTCTTCTTTTCAACTAATTACATAAGGAATTTTGTAAGACAATATCATATATGAATATTGTCCAAGTTTTTATAAGAACACAATAGATTTTTTTTTCAAAATTCAGTAAGAAAAAAAAAACAGATCGAAATCTTTGAACTATTAAAATGAGTTGTGTTCATTTATTAACTTTTTGATATAAAACCAAACGGAACCAAAACAACGAGCGTTAATTATGGTATTGATGCATAAAATCGACGTTTTCTAGCAAAGATTAATTGCATTTCTATAAAACACACAGTATCCTTATTAACAAATGAAAAAGTGTTAGTTACTAGTGGAACGATGAGTGTTAGTCTGAATAGTGCAGAATTATATTAGTTATCTCAAACCAATGAAGAATTAATAAACTTATATTTAGAGTTACATGGAATCTTGAATTCAAACATCAGTTTGATAGAGTGAGCTATTGAATTTAAATGACAATGAATGATTTTGTTTGATGTTTTTGTCAGATTGGCATACACTTGAGAATGTAATTTAAATATGAAAATATTTTTGTGTTACGCTTATTTTGATGAAAAAAGTCTCAACTCATATGATTAGTTTAATCTTTTTAAAAGTGTTTTATGAAATTTCCAATTCATCTTCTGTACAAAAAGTTGATTTCTTGTATATCGAGTAAGCTACATTGTTAGATTGAACTTTTACTTTATTTAGGATATGGGTGTGAGTGAGCAGAAGATCGACACCCTTTTCTGAGATTTCTTTCACTCGAGCGCGTTCATGATATTAGTTTTTGCTTTATAAACTATTTCATTGATTATTGCTCAAAGACATACTCGTCATGTAAATAAATTTTTCTTCTTGTCATTAAATCAAGATATGATAAGAATAACCAATTGAGAAATATTCTGGCGTAGAGAACAAGAAATGTGTTCCTTGTATTTGCTTTACTTTGTCTTAGACAATTTTGTCATATGTGCAATCGATCTATGGTCATCTAGTGTATCAGCTTTTTTTTGTTATCATTTACGTCAATGAATTGTTATTTTGATTTTATTGCGATCATAGAATCATCATCAGAGAAAAGTTTAATAACAGTAGTCAATATCTTCAAAACATATCTTCAAATAAAATATTGACAAGTGAGTGCAAATGTATGTTATGGAACATGCGCATGTGATAGTTATTTACCGATACATGGTTACTTTCTGTTATAATCATATAAGCAAATCCTTTAGAATAAAGAGATAATTCAATACTTCGTGATTATTTGAGGGCTAGTTAAGACTATATCTCTTAATTATTTTAACTCTATTCTTACCGAACATCAATACATTCACCATTGCATGGTTGGGATAAAATGAAAATAGTTAGGAGATATAGTCTTAACTAGCTCACAAATAATCATAAAGTATTGAGCTGTCTCTTTACCTCGTAGAATTTGCTTAATTCCGAAATAAAACATGTAAAAAAACGTTTATTTTTGACTTCATTTTACGCATTTTTGTTCTTGTTGCTTTTGTCTAACTGAGTGAACCACTCTCAATTTGCTACTAGGATTGATTTGTATTATGGCTTTTGGAAGTTATACCTGCCAATGTGTTACTTCAATATCTGCAACTATGTGTACAGTTATGCATTCAAAATCTTGTGAACTTAATTATAGTCTATAGTATATCGATCAATTTTGAAAAATGCACAGATCATGTTGTGTATGAGTTTTATTTCGATCATTATCTTTATTTTTGTACTTATGAATAATGATTAGATTAGTAATTTTATTTATTTTAGCTTGATTAGTAATAAAATAAATGTCCAACTGAAAAACTATTAGTGAAAATGTCATCATATAATGTTAGTATGCAGAAATGCAGCGTATAGTCGAGTTAGAGTCGCGCATATTTTACTACTTTACTGTCATGAAGAGCTACATATAAATTGAAATCTGAGTCAAATGCGACGTCCATTGGCTGGCTGAGCACGGGTGTAGTACCAGTTTCTCCAACCACAGGAATACCAACGCGTGAGTTAGCACAATACAACACTACTCTATCATTTCCACTATCAGCAACATACAAATTATAATATGAGTCTATAGTGATTCCGTGTGGTTGGCTTAGAGTATTCCTAGTAGAACTATTAACTTGACTAAGGGTTATGTTCGCAGCTGATACACCAGCTTCCCACAAATATACACGATTGTTTCTTTCATCACTCAAATAAAACTCATTTTTTGAGTTAGACGCAAATTGAATTCCAACAACCATATCACTATTCAGGTTACTAATGACAACGATTCCTGTTGTCGAATTCGGGATCCACTTCATTACTCGTTTGTTATTTGAATCAACAACGTAAAGATTTAAATTATCATCGAGAACCATATCAGTTGGTGTATCAAGCTGATTATTTCCTGTTCCTGAACTAGTAGTCCCAGCAACTACTGTAGCAACGAATGAAATGGGAGAAATTCGTAAAACGGTATCGTATACATGCCCAGTAACATACAAATATCCATCTTTGTCCATAGCTAGATATTCAGGATCACCAATAGCGCTCGCACCAGTGGCCGCGCTGGCACCAGCTACTGTGCTCCCATTTGTTGCACTCGAAAGCCATTTCTGGATTCGGTTATTATGATGATCACATACATAAAGTGTTTTGTTTGCATCGATAACCAAACACTCAGAAGTATCGAATTGATTAGAAGCTGGACCTTTTATGCCTGTGCCTGCAACTACAACGCCTGTTTGATTCCAAAGATAATGAGAACCTAAAATGATATTTTAAATTCAAGACCTGAATTCGTTGTGGTGTGAAATAACTCACATGCATCTTTTTCAGTAGTAGTCGTCGTGGCTAAAATGACAAGATGAACAAGTTTCTACAATATATGTGACTGAACTGTGAAAATTACATGTAGTAGTGCTTGCTGACGTTGAAGTGGATGTAGACATGGTCGTGGTTGTCATTGTTGTTTCAGTAGTAGTAGTTGTTGACGTTGAAGATGATGTAGTTGTTGTAGCTGTTGTAGCGGTAGTTGTAGTAGTCGTTGACGTCGAAATCGACGTAGTTGTTGCAGTTGTAGTAGTAGTTGTTGTTGCCGTTGATGTAGTTGTGGTAATTGTTGAGGTAGTTGTCATAGTAGTAGTAGTTGATGTTGACGTCGTCGTAGTTGTTGTTGTCGCTGTAAGATTCGTAGTAAATGTTATTATAAAAAAATTTTATGGTAGTATTTTTTAAGATCTTATTCCTAAGTTACTTACAAGCACTCGTAGTGGAACTTGAAGAAGTTGTCATTGTTTTTGATTGTAAAGCTAAGGAGTAACAAAATGCTCAGTTAGTTCCTCTATGAGAGCGATGTTAATAGAAAGATACAAACGAAAACTTCTGTTTCGAGAAGATCATAATAGAACAAAATAATATTAATGAAATTTGAAGATTTCAATTTGAAATACTTTTCTCAAATATAAGCATTATACTTTTAGTCGGTTCAGCAATGACTATCGTGTTCTCGCTTGTATGGAAAGATGCAAAATTATTATTTTCCATTGTCCATAGAATGGCTTTCTATTTTTTCTCAGAGAAAAACGCTGGCAAGACATTTCTATTGTAGAAAAACTTACGTGGAATATTTGTATGAATTGCAGGTCTATATGTGAGTTGGGAACCAGGTTTGGGTGTATGTGCGAGAGTTGGAGGTGAGTAGATTTGGACTCGATGGCAGCTTTTGAAGGCTCTTGCAAATATAGTAGTTATGTAAAAACTTATTCTATAGTTACTTCTAGAGGCAATCTTAGTTTCAAATCTTGTTGATGGAACTTATTTGCATGCTACTCGGACCTGATCAGTTTTGGTAATATTCGTAGTGACATTTATGTATATTCTGTATGATCGTTTTAAAGATTTAAGGCATTTTTTGCCTATTTAGATTCAACAGTAAGTATTCTTCACAAGTTTCTAATGACATCTTCACGGTGATCATCCACGATAATAGCTATAATTTACCGCTACTTTGACAGGAATAAATATCAAAGTCAATGCGAGCTCGAACTATACTGGGAGGAGGGGGGGGGGGGGGGGGGCAAGCAAATTCGTGCAAAGTACGATTGAGAACTTTCACAAGGAAATATTCCCATCCAGAAGTGTAGCTCATGCACACATTTGGCTTAAGTGTTACTGTGTGGGACTTTTAGTGAACTGCAAGAATTGACAAGTAACTGTTATAAAATGATCTTTAGATCTCTGTCTAGGTTTTTTTAGCATGTTCACTTAACACAAAAAATTGACGATGACGGTCCTCAAAGTACTCCACGAAGAGAACGATATGATAATGTACAATAAGTTACTGATTATGTAATGAATTCATGCTAAAAAAAAGCATACACACTAACTACTCGTATGACTTTGACGAGCATATTGTTGATGTGATGGCGAAAAAGCGACCCTCAACTACATTCACTGTCGTAGTAATACCTGAAAGCTTTAGCATATTATATGATAGCTGATCTAGTTGGCCACCAGATTCGTAAAAAAAACTAATTATCATTTTCATAAATAATGACACGTGCCTGCTCATTTCAAGTAACTTTCAATCATTAATAATTTATTATGTGTTAGATTTAAATTATTTGCATCTCGCAATAAAAAAGAAGATATAGATGAAATTAAGTATCAAAAACAAAAGATAATAACTTAACTTTTAGTCAAAGTCAATTGCAACATCCAAAAATAAGCGAATCTTAAATAAATTGACGTGCAAGTCACTGGTGATCGATATGCTTAATTAACAGAGTAATTCGCTCGATCTCAGATGATATTTGTCTATCTCGATAAGTGTGTAAATAATATTATGAAGTATAATATGACTGATTAAACAAGAGATTAGTTTTGACCATGTTTTGCGACTGTGAAACATTGACGAAAAAAAAAAGTTTCTTTAGAAAACTGATCTCGCATGTTATTGAACCCTTTCTTCTTTTTTCAGAACATACTTTGAGACATTGTTGCTGACATATCCGATCCTGTTGTCAACCAAAGAGTGAGTATTATAGCCAGAGCTATACCACCGAGCAACATTCCGACGATACAACATTTGCAGCATGGTAGCCAAAGAAAAGATCTTTTCTTATTGTTACTACTGGATTAGATAAAACAGAGAAATAGACGCACTTTCTAGATGATCTTGTTACACAAATAATATCGAAGTTTATTTTTACCTATCGTCATCATCGTCTTCTGTTTTGGCTCTATTTTTGACAGAGAAATCTTGTGTAAGCACACTTGATGTCGCATTTTCTGACCAGATGGACATTGGGTGAAAATTTGACGTCGGTGATGGTGATAAACTTTTTAATTCGATCTTCATCTTACTGGCTATAGTCGTGTGAATTCTACTTCTTTAATAAAAATAATTCAATGGTGAAAACACGTTTGTAACTTCGATTTTCACAATCTAACTATACGGTATCTTGTATTATGAAATAGAGCGCAAAGTAATTTATTAATTCTTCTATAAAAGAAAAGAAGAATCTTGTTTGCTACATAAAATTGGCTACATGTTGTCTGATTGGTTTCCACCTTCTAATCATGAATTATTTTTCATCAGAGAACAAACAGAAATTTTTGAATATTGAAAATATTAGGTGCCTTCTATTTATATTCAGTCTGTATGGAAAGAAAAAAAAATGTTCTGTTTTTTGTCTTGAAAGAAATTCAGCTCACCTCTATGAAGTATAATACACAACGACACAATGAGAAGCTCTGTATAGAAAATAGAATTTATTCAATCATATTGAATACATTAAGAGACGGGCTGCTTACTGAATTTACAGTGAAACATTCGTGATTTTTTCCTCTTATATGGGATAGAAGGATATGAGTGTAACGTTGATCTTTATGCATAACACGCTTTCATCTACGTATTATCAATAATTAAAGCAATCACTCTAGTTTTTATCAATTGTTCTTATCACTTCGTCGAATAATAACTATTATCAAACTCGTATGTTTAATCATGCACACTATTTCTATACTGTTCATTTTTTCTTATTTTGTAAGCGTTCATCTTGCAGAATGCACCGATAATTTACAGCTAAATACTGAACTTAAACTTTAAATAGAAGTTTTGCAATTCTTGGCCTGCCTCTACATTACAGACTTTAGGGATTGAAATTTCATGCATTGAACAACAACAACAGTGCTACAATACTCCTAGAATATTTTAAAACTTATGTTGAAATTTGAAATAATACATTATATAGTCTAATAATCAAACTAACGAAATTTATGAATATATCTATTTGTATGTAAAACTCTGGTAGTCTAATCAATATTAAAGGATATTTACAGCAATCCTACTTTTCTATTCGAATCGAGGCGAACGAAAATAATAAAGTTACATTACGAAGTTTACAATAAGAAAAAGACAAATGACAAGAGAATAGCAACAATACAAACAAAAACTAGTGCTTCTGTAAAAAAAAGAAAAATTCTAATAAACATAAGAAATCTCCGCTTTCATGATCGATTATTGCGTAAATAAATAGTGTCTAGCAGTAGCTTTTCAGCTAACATCTGCTTGCATCAATACAATAAAGTAATAGACAATCTATAAGTTTGACATATCAGGTTAAAAGACTGCCTAGAAAGTTTTCTCGCAAAATTCCATATTTATCCATTGTTTTTTTTCTTATCATCATCATCATCCTTATCTGCTCCTCTTCAATATCTCAATTCAACATACAATGAATTATGATTGAAAAAAACCTTGCATCAATATTTCATCAGTATTACCAGTTGGTAAAATGCTGTTGAATCTGAAATTTTCTCTCAATTGAATGTATAATTGGGATCTGACTGCACATGGCTATTATTCTAAAATAATCGTGAACAATTAAAAGCTCGTTATCGATGAGAGAATATATCTACTTGCTAATCAAATAGAGTAACTCTAACATGATACCTTAATTTATCTATTTGTTGAAAAAGCATATCGTATTTGATAACTATTTAGATTTATTATATATATTGTTATGCTGGAGTACATATTTTATTATTTTCTTCTAACTAAAATACTGCTTTTCATCGGTAGACAAGGACTCTATTATAGGTCTTCAAATAATAGAAAAAAATCTAATGGAAAAAAAAAACAGGCAAATAATCCTAGATTATATTTTAATAATATTTTTAGTTATTTATCAATATTGATCGAAATTGTATTAGATTTTATATATTTCTTTTTTTTTTATTCTTTTGTGCTGCTTCTTCTTATTTGAATATGCCGTTCCTATTGATTTCTCCTGAATTCGTTATTTCGAATAAAACAACAACAGCAATCACAATCATTAGCAACGGTATATGTAGATGTCATTAATAGAACATGAGAACAAAAATTTCACTAGTGAGATTCGATTTTTGAAGATCCTGTTATCAATTTATTATCTTGTTATCTCTCTTACATAAAACCTTATTTTGGCTATATGTCAAAAATTTTTTAATAGTAACCTAAGTACCTGATATCGTTGCTATGTAGTTCATCATGGTCATTGAACGAATCGTTAAGTGTTTTGAACAATTCCAATACAAATTCTAGTTTGACGTCATTTTTCCAATCAAAATGTCGCCAGTTGATTTATTAATTTACTTAAACTAGAGAAGAATACCATTCTTGAAATCAGCATAAAAAGTTGTTTTCAATAGAGTATATGTAGTAGTGTTTTGAATATTGATCTTAATGATTTAAAACAGAATCATTATACTATTTATCGCCCTCGAATATATTCTTTTCAAAAACAATCTTGATTCGATGTTATATTGAGAATAAAAAGTTTGATCGGAATTGTTTGTTGAAGTCGACTCATTTGAAAAGCATGAAGATATTTTATTTTGAAAGCTACAGGAAAACTTTTGAAAATCAATTTTTTCTATACGACTAAAAATTGATCGTTAAACTAAATATTGCCGAACTAAATTGCTCTTTGCATAATTTATCATCCTTCTCAAGGCATGCTGACAATATTTATCGATAAAATCATTCGTAATTTATGTTGCATTGTCGAAGAATTGTAGCTAATATAAATAAAAGAGCATAGAATGATGACTAAACTAATAATTTATTCATTTTAGGATATGACAAAGCCGAGTTTCTTACCATTTCTTATGCAACATCCAAACTCAGTTCTGATTATAGAAGAGGCCGAAAATATAATTCGTGATCGAAACCAAGAAGATTTCATGACCAATTAGGCTGTTTCCAATTTGTTGAGTTTATCAGATGGTTTACTTCGTGATGCTGTGCATCAATAAATCATTAGCACTTTTCATTGTGATGTCCAAAGTATCAATGCTGCTCTTTTACGCGATGGACGACTTGTCATCGAACATAAGTTTGATAAACTCAGTACAGAAAATGCTCGTCGTTGGTGTGTTGAATTGGCTACACCTGGCAATGGTGACGACATTCACGAACCAATATCCTTAGCTGGAATTTATGGACAAAAAACTGCAGCATTAGAAACTTTATCAGCTGACCTAGACAATGGACAAACAACAGCAAAAACTAAACGACAATCGAAAAAAATAAGAAATAACCATCAGATTCCTTTTTCGATTTTTATTCATAGTTTTCTTTAATCTAATGAAGTTAAAGAAAAGAGAATAAATAAAATCATAACAATCTCTTCCTGTTGATAATGAAATTTACACGAACGAAATATTTTATACAACATACGAGAACAGTGGTACTAGAGTTATGCAAAAATCTCAACTTTTGGAGTCTGCATTGCACTAGGCTCTTTTTTTGCTGACACAGAAGGTCCTGTAAATAATCAATCACCTTTTCATAGAAAGATATTTGACTGTGTGCAGTTCAGTACGCTGATTCTGAAAATTAGGAATGTATCGGCTCTTAGGCTTTACTTGATTCTAGGTCATAATTACCAAGGCCCGTCTGAACGAGGTATTTTTCATTAAATTCTATTTCTAATCAGTCTACCCAGCATCATCAGACAAAATATCGACAGCAATACATCTTCTAGACACTTCAACTTCAGATTAGCGATGTGAATATGCCTGTTCAGATCTATGCAGATTAGACTTTCACCCACATACCACCATGACACTTACCCTCATCCTTAAGATCTTACGGTTCAATGATAGTTATGGGTTCTTTCTATAAAAACGCACTTTCCTAATTCAAAAATAGAATAAACAAATTCATATCATGTTAATCTTAAAATAAAAAATAATGCGTTTCCCCAAACTTCTATCAATGCAAAGAAACTTTGAGCATTTGAGCGACATCACTAAACTCAAGAAAGCTCAATCAGGTGTTCGAAATATTATCTGTGTTTCCCCAATCTCGGTAGAAAATAACAAGGTCTAGAAACACGTTTTTCCCAGATAGTCTACAAGACAAAGTTTGCTAATCCAAAATCGACGTAGAGACATGATCAAGATGTGTATAATTTATGACAACTTGTTGAAGCTCAACCAATTGAGCTAAAAGTTTCGATTTTTACTTATATTGTCGAAGAGATAGATGGAAAATAAATTCCCATAGTGACACTCCGAGTCACGGTGATATTTAATCGGGTAGCCACTCTTGATCAACGGTTTGACATTGAAGCAAGCGACTTACTTGTTATTGGCTGTCTTTTTCTACCTCCACAGTTATAGTTTCTTCACCTTTCTTCTTTTCTCCGTTCCGTTTTACTATTTTTTCACTCTGTCGTAGCCTTAACATTTCTCTTGTTCATTTTTTTCTACCGTTATACATTTACGATTAACATCCACGTATGCATCATTGACGTATATTTTATATTCTGACTACATTAATCATATGCACAAACTTAAAAGCTCGATCGATTCGTATATATTATTGACCTGAATCTTTGATATTTTTCTAGGTTCATTAGGATCTGTGTTCACCAACACTAGAATCATAACTCGCGAGATGTTTGGAGCAATATTTTGTTACTTTATTTTCATTTTCGAAGCATTTTAACAGAACAACATTTAACTCTAAAAACTATTGCATCTGCATAGTTTTTAGACGAAAAATTAACTATTTCTGTTTTTTTATGTGAAATCATGTATTTGCTTTCGTAGTAAATTACCGTTACCTCAAGATATTTTTGATTTCTTTTTCTATGGCATCGATTGAAGCGATCGTGTGAAGTCTACATCGCATTGGTGTCTGTTCTATTCATCAAAGAAACCTTCTACTTCACACTGATGTGCCTGTATTTCATGTAAAACCTATAAATCGACTTCTGACTTGCTTCTCATTCAGTGCGCGACTTTGTTCATCAACCATGTATGCCATTCACTTCTTCCAGTTGCAAAAAGCAATGGAAAGTATGCATCATAGCATTCCACTATGTCGCCCATCATTTATGGATGTACATAATCAGTACCGCTGGTCATATGTTTCGACTCTTTCCCTACTGAGCACATATTTTAAAAATAAGGCATTAAAAGACACACCATATGGTACGGATGAACGAGCTTCAACCAAGTTAACATATGATGATGAAGCAGCAAGTGATTCTGCAACAACTTGCGCAGCAGGTAATGAAGGTATCCAAGATGATGAAAACAGTGGCAAATGTGATTATGGTAAGTATAGGTAAGCTCAGATAGAAAATGTTAGTATTATTTTCATGTTATGATTCATATTTAGTAAAATTGTTGTTCGTTCGGAATGGTTACACCGCGTAGCTGATTCTTCTTTTCACTTTCGTGCGCAAATATCTGATCATCTTCAGATGAACGATATATCGTCAATATCAGTTATATTTTGTGAAACACGATCTGAAAGGAGTGTTGAAGTGTATAGGGTAGAAATTTTGCACCTCCCCCACAGACTGTGACAGAGAAAATCCATACCCATCACAGACCGTGACAGAGAATCCAGGTACCCGTCACAGACCGTGACAGAGAATCTGGGTACCCATCACAGACCGTGACACAGGAATTGTAGTTGTAAAGCTCAAATATACGGTCAGCTACAAATGTGTCGTAAGGAAATGGAACAAAAGGATTTCCATTTAATTAGTAACAGTAGGTCCATCGTGTTTCACATTTTTAATCCCGCAAGGGATTGCACTAACAGCTTTTTCATCAATAAACTTTCCGGCGGTCAGAAAGGTCAGGAAGTCTACCATATGCTCGTTCGTCTACTCAATCCTCGCCAAGTATTTTTACTCAAAAACGATACAACTACTATACAAGCTCTGAGCACCTACTTGTCTTTGAACAACACACGTATTTGTATCTCCGATGGTGATGACACAGTTAGCTTGGTGCTTAATCATCTTGTGAATGAATTTCCACGGTTGAAAAATCCACCAGCAAGCATTTGTTCATTAGATACTGGCAATCATTTGTCAAGTGTACTTGGCTGGGGATATCGCTATGAATTGAGGCGATTGCTGAAAACACTTACACAAATAACTCGAGCACATCCCGTGTCACTCGATCGCTGGAAAATCCAAATTGAAATATTAGAAATGAACGCATCGAGTAAGCAATATATGAACATACGTCGACGTTTTTTCTCGTTCATGGATCATCCAAAGTTCATTCGCGATGCCAATCAGCCATTGTACGACAATCATCGCACGGCAATTAGAAAATTCTTTTTCAATTACATAAGTTTTGGATTTGATGCAGCAGTTGTACTCGATTTTCACGTTCGTCGCACACGTAATCCATTTAAATTTACATTGCCATTCAAAAATAAAATTCTTTATATAAATGAAGCTCGCAAGTATTTCAAGGAATTTGCATTTGGAATGGCATGGAATTTAAGTGCATACATACGCTTAATTTGTGACAGGCAAGACTTGACTGATTCCATGCAACATTGTCATTCTTTAGCTGTGCTTAATACTCCAAGCTTTGGTTCTGGTACTCGTCTATGGGGCAGAATATCAACGAAAAGAAACACATCACAATTGAATAGTCAAAGATATGATGATTCTTTTGATCAGACCTCCTCAAGTTCGTTTCAAACACATGACTTTCCTGTCAATGATCAGAAGAGCAGTCGAAGGATGACTTTTCATAATGTGACCCATCCTACTATGGAATATTTCAAGACACGAGATTTTGGTGATCGAAATATTCAAGTATTCAGTTTAAATATAAGGCAGATGGCTTTAATTCATATGAGTTTTTGTGGTAATCGCATTGCTCAATGCAGTCAAACACGCATCGAACTTAGCCATCCGATGCCCGTGCATATGGATGGTGAACCCTTCTATCCCGCTGGATCGGTCGCTGTCAATATCACACATGCTGGTCAAGTTATGGTATTGAGAAATGAAAATAGATAAATTCAGATTTGTTTCATTGGCAAAGAAGTTACACTTAATTATATATCTATTTAAACTTATCCTCAACACTTTCCTACAGCCACCAATGTAGATCTATTTATGATATGTTTGATGTTGATAAGAAGCCTCGCTTGATGCAAAAAATCTCACATATATGTTCTTCCTTTAGTATGAGACTTTTTGTTGAAGTAAAGATAGATATCTATTATTTTAAATAGAAAACGAAAGCGTTTCACGAGTTCATTTAGAACTATCTATAATCATATTATTTATCAACATTACTATATTGGTATGATTAAAACGAATATGCTCAAATGACTGACTCCATTTCGTACGAAAGATTAGATAGAAATAATCATTTCACTAGAATGAAATCGAATCAACCATCATCCGTTATACTCTAAAAAACTCGAGATGGTCAACTCGTTTAACCACTTAATAGAACTTTTATGCCTATTCAAACTAGTCTTTTGAAAATTAAAATTACTTGTACTTCGAGATTGTTCACTAAGCTATCTATCATATTTATTTGAATATCTTCCACAACTGGAACGACTCAGCTATACACGCAATTCTCCTTGACTACCTGAAAAACATTGTCTAAGACATGTTGACAACAAGTTTCTTTTTTTAATATCATCTATGTTTTAATGTATGAACTCAATGTAAAGTGTATGACAGAAGAGAATGCACGGAATCATTTTATCAAAAACTGTAGTTAAAATTACATTGTCTGTAAATTGAAAAGATACATGGCGAATAATTCGTATTCAGTTTTATAGTCAAATATTAATAATACCGAGATGTTAAATAGTTCATGAGTTACAAATGACTGATGCATCCAATTTTTGAATGTGGATTATAAATATGAGAAAATTAA
This sequence comes from Rotaria sp. Silwood1, assembly GCA_905250075.1. NCBI lineage: Eukaryota > Metazoa > Rotifera > Eurotatoria > Philodinida > Philodinidae > Rotaria > Rotaria sp. Silwood1. The sequence continues at coordinate 222,129 of CAJNOP010000230.1, forward strand.
TTAAAACAATGAGTTCCTATATGCAATTATAGATGAATGCATGTAACAAGGATTCATATGGGTGTGGGTGTGAAGATGCATCTACTTCTTGTTCTACATCGACACCCTCCAGCAGTCTTGTGTAAGAGAATGACGAGATTGAACCTGAAGTTAACGAAATCATAAAAAAAAGAATGAACTTATTGATTATTTCACATAAACAGAGTTACTATGTTCAATGCTGGTGAGTATACCTGTTCTACCTAAACGATACTGACACCCATAGTCTCCGACTTCTGCGTCGATTGATGTATAATTTCTGAGTGGCTTTATGCTCAGTCGCATCATTCCAAGTATAACGATTCAAAATCTGATGACCTATCTGGTTTTATCATATTGTAAAGGTCTCAGTCAAACACAATTTAACTACATGCATACGGAACTCATACCATTCGACAGAGCTTGCAACTATGCATTGATAGACATAAAAAATCATCAGCGCCTTATATAGTCTGGCGAACTGCTGTAAATAATACAGCTTGAAATCCATGCTTGACCACTATCCAATGATTTCAAATATTTCTAGATACGCACAATTTCTTTTTATCCGCATAATATACAGGATGATCCAATAGTAAGGAAACAAAGTAAGGAAACTCAGAATTCTTTCCAATCTTTTCTTCATAGATCGCTAGTCACATCTCATATTCGGACCATACATACTATACGATAATACTTAGACGAGCAGTCTATGATCAGCTTATACCCTTAAAGTTTTATTGAAAACTACTTGAACGTCTCTCGTGCACTTATAGATAACTGCCACAGAAGTCTGCTTTTTTTTCTGATTATAGTCAATTGATTTCTTTCCGTAATACTTCATCTTTGAGTAGTTTTCTATGCAAGAAATGTAAAACAACTTTCAGAATCAATAGAGTTTAAATTATTCAGTACGTTTTGATGCTAACAGACACAAAGATCGAAATACAGCACAACAGGGAAATAATAAACTATTGCATTAATCATATTAGAGTACAAAGGGTGTAGGCAGGGTATGTATGTGGTTGTTGGTGTGGGGTGTGGCTGTGGATTTAGAAAAGACTCGCACCCACATCCACAGCCAAATCCACACCCCACACCCATACATCCTGTGTTTCATCAGGCACTACCACTGGTTTTCACAGGCTGCTAGCCTCTGTTTATTCTAGTCAAACGATTATCTATGGGTGTGGGTGTGGCTACAGGTATAAGTTAAGAAAAGAACCTTACCCACACACGCCACATCTATACATCCACACCTACACCTTCAATACTCAGAAAAAAAAGAAAGATCCATTGCTTATAGTGCACCCATTGGTACACAACTCGATCTAACTATACAAGTCGAAAAAGAATCATTTTTGAATAAGCTTGTGGAGTTCATATTTCTTCAGAAATGATATTTCCTACTCAATAGTCACACTGCTATTGAATAACTTTGACGTCTTATTCAGTGCAAACACTGCTGATCATTGTTGTTCGTGACTCTTGTCGATATTATATCTTTGAACACGATTGTTTAATCGGTCGACGACATACAGGTTGCCGTATCGATCAAATGATAAGCCCTCTGGATTATTCAGTTGATTCGCTTGTTCTCCTTCGCCATTTCCACCTGCCAGGATACTTCCCCGTGTTGCATCTTTGGGCCAACGCATTATTCGATGATTCCAAAGCTCTGCCACATAGACAGTGCCGCACCGATCGACAACCACTCCTTGAGGACCACACAATTGTTTCAGATCACTTCCATAACCTTGATCACCAGCCACGACACTACCTTTTGACTCACCCTCCGCCCACTTCATCACACGATGATTTTGTTCGTCCGATACGTACAATGAATTATCTCGGTCAACAAATATGTAGTAAGGCAAATGGAGTTGATGAAGGCCATCACCTTTTCCATTCCCACCTGCCACTACTGTCACATGACTCTCATCCAGTCGAAATCGTCGAATAAGATTCTCAGCAGGTGAAGAGACATAAAGAAATCCCTGATTGTTCATCGTCAAGCTGTAACAGTCGAATCCCGAGATGATTATTTTTCCAGTCGTGCCACCATGACGAGGCCACTGCATCACTCGTCGATTGTTTCTGTCGCAGATAATGAGACTATTACTCGCTTTGTGTGCAATCATATCTGTTGGGCGATTCAGCTGATCGTTTCGGTCTCCTTCTCCATTTCCGCCAGCTACTACGACACCATTCGTTTCACCATACTTCCATGCCACGATACGGTGATTCGCAGTATCAGCGACGAAGATAGTGTTATCTTCATCAATATAAAGTCCATGTGGTTCACAAAGTTGATCGTTTCTCGTACCTGGTCCATTTCCGCCAACCACAGTAACACCGTTCTTGATCCATTCAGTGCTGGGTGAAATATCAGTGAGGCTACCACGCAGTGGTGGAGCTGAAAGAATACGAAGCATTTTCAAACAAGTGAATATGATGATTCAGTGTTACATCGCGCAGCGAAGCAAACCTCTTGTCTAAGACAAAAGTCTGAAAAGTTTTGCGTGTACTTGGATGTAGGGGTATAGTAGGAGTTAAGAGGAGACCCATATCCATCCCCTCGTCTCCCTTTATCTAAGCCTCTCTCGTCTACCATATCCATCCTTGAGCGATTTTCAAAGAGGTGTCAGAACATTCATAAGAGAGCAGAACTGGTGCGTTGCAATACATTTTCCCAAAATTTTAACTGTCTGAATACTGCAACTACTGTGGCATCGGAAAATGTGAATTTTAAGAAGCGAAATAGACTATGCTGCATGGTCTTCATTAAAAGAATCTTATCAAAAAAAGTAGCCAAAAATATCTTTTTTGTTCATTTCTATATCACATTCGATTTTTTTTACTTTTCTGATTTGATACACATCCATTATGTGCAGTTGTCATTCATGGAATTTAACGATGAGCAAAAAAGTTATCCTTTAATGCAAACTTATTTTTAGTTTCACACTGAAATAAGTACCATATTTTTTTCTTTCGTTTGTAACTTTAAAACTGACTATTAACTTAATGACATTGTATGTGTTTCTGTAAAAAAGCTTTTACATAGGTTCCAAAAAATTTGTCGCCTCACACATCACTAGCATCATGTTGCTTTGCGATCCTATAAATATCAAATAGATAGCCTCCATCCACTCATTTGGCTATCGAAGCAGCACACTTTTTTAGAAATGAGAAAATGTGTTTTAACACGCCATTTTTAAAGAAAAATTTGATTAGAAAAACAATCCATGAAAATTCTTAATTTGTATCAGACATCGTCAAAGATGCCATATGCTTAGGTAGCATGTAGAAAGTTTGTGTTCAAAATGAAAAAAAATAATAACCGGCGAATCATTATTAAGAAAAATTTTTATGATTCGACTCTCTTTTTTCAAGATTTGTGGTAATCCTACCAATAAGAAACCAGATTCCGCAAGAAAAAGTCAACAAAAGAATCGATATTTGTAGTCAGAATCGTAGCGAGAAAAGTGTTGCGGATATTAGAAAGAACTCAACTTGTGTCTCATCGACCTACGAGAGACATATGGCATAGTGAACCAGTAACGTTCTTGATCAATGTGCCAAAGCTGAGAGCTTACTGACACGATCTTTAGGGAGATGAAGTTTAAATTTCATCATACATGACTAACTGTGCTTGAGTCTGAATGGATGCTTTTTCTTCGTTCGCCTGCCATTTAAATTGCTTCAAATAAATGTAACTTCGAAAATCGTGGTACATAAGAATGTCAATGCTAGCAAAAAAGTAGAGTCAACATTCAAATTGACAACGGCGTACTTGCACACATAAGAGAAAAGATTTCGACGTAGTTCTCAACTAATCGGATGTATTTCGAATAATTTTGAGAGAGCCTAAATATATTGTTTCTCCTTGTTTCTTTCATATTATTGTGAACATCCATTGATTCTATGGATTTTTATGAGTTGTCATGAACTTGAGAGATTTCAAAACTTGTGAGAGACTAATACTTTTATTTTTAATAGATCTTGGTAGATCTCGAAGGTTTCATGATTCATCAAAATCCGTCTTTTTCTCTCTATTTAATACAACAGATAGAGAGTGGGAGAGTTGGTGTTGGTGTGAACGTACATGTGCGGCATGTGATTTCGGAGTACCAAAATTCACACCCACACCCTCAAGTAAAATATCTAAGAAGCGAAATGTTTATTTTATGAGAGATAACTGACAATGTTCATGTGAACTCTTTATCATTGTTATATGATGAGTAATTTTTCTTTCAAAATATCATATTCTAAAGAGCGCCTGACTCTGCAAGTCTTTAAAAAAGAAACTCTCAAAATAAAAATAAAAAAAAAACAGGTTTTTTTTACAAAACTTGAAATCATTAGCTATCTGATGCAGCGTCAGACGCTCTTTAAAATATGATATTTGGAAAGAAAAATTACTGATTACATAGGAATGATAAAAAGTTCATACAAACATTATTAACTGTCTTGCATAAAATAAAGATTTCACTTAACAAATATTTTACTTTTAGAATGGTGTAGTTATCAAAATGACGTTTGTATTTTGCTTTCTCTATTTCTATAGTTTCAGTTCTTTCGGACCAATTGTGGAAAGAAACATAACTCAATTCAAGAGATCGTCCAAAAAATGTTGTCCTATATTATACACTTGCTGAAGTTAGAGTCGGATTATTCGTTACAGATTGTTAGTCATTGTCCAGTCTAGTTTTTCTGAACGTTTCTAGTTTACCATCAGGAATTGTAACCGGCATCCTAAATGCTCAAAGTTTTGCATCTGTTGAAACATGGATTTAGTTTTCTCTATTTTCATGCCTCTTCTCAATCGTTTTTTTTTACGATTATTTTGTCCATCTAAGATATTCTTATAATATTTATAATTCATACGCGGTTTTTGAAAGAATAAAAACCAATGAGGTCATTTTTTTCAACACTATCTAAAATCTATATAATTCTAGTGATTTTAAGAAAGCCGATAGATAATCCTTTCACTTTTCTTATTCTAAATTTAATAATTTTGAAGACGATTTTTATTAGTTCGAAATAAAATACAAGATTAAGACCTCCAACTATTATTTTCGTTGGAAAAATGTAAAAATCATACGTCACAAGTTTTGGTAATTTAACGGTCTAAGAAATCTTTTTACTCATTCTATTATGCTTGGAAATCGTTCTTTTATACAGACTGCATAAGAATCATTTTCTAAACTAAGCATGTGTCCAATAAGAAAAGCAAGAAAATTTTCTTATGAAGTGTAGACTGTAATGAAAACCAAAACTTTGAATCTCTTATTGTTTTATAGCTATTCAAAAAACTACTTAGGATCTCTAAACTTTGCTACGATGTGAAGCATCTATCTAAATAGTTATATATTTCCCGAAAGATAATATATCTAATGTAATTAATCTTTTGTTTTGATCATAGAAACAATGAATATGCAAATATTAGGAATCGTTAGGATCTAGATATGTTTATGGAAGGAAGAGATGTACCTTCATGCCTATACACCCTGCGGTGATGCACATTCTATGAAATACACCTTCCGTTTCTGCGAACGGATTTCTTTTAGCATAAAGACTCAAAGATTGTTTTAAAATAGACACAAAGGATCCTAAAAACACTCTTAGCGTGTATTTAACTGTGCCTTTTCGATAAACTTTCTTCATGGATAACCATAATTATTCAAGTTAGCTAGAAACTAAAAACGAAGTCCACAGTACACTTTATTTTGAAATAATTCCATTTAGACTATAAAAAAGCGTAGCATAATAAACTCTCTATAAAATTTTCAATAATCCGTTAAGGGTTTATTCTTCTTCGCTTTTTTTCGCGCACATCTATCGAGTCTTGACACAAGCAGCTGATTTAAATGTGATGGATTCATAAAAATTTTCATTTACTTTTTTCAACAGCATTCTGTTATTGTGAACTACACAAAGGTTTGAAACCTGGCTGATCTTTTTTTTGCCTTCAAACATTTTCTTTTTCTTTTTCGTGTTGTGAACGTTCGCTAAGTAAATTAAACATGTCAGGAACATAATAGAAGATTCCCTATAGACTGTAGAAAGTACGACAGTAAAAAAGACTCCAAGTCATCTAATCTATCGAGAACTTTAATCCTGAGGAGGATTTCGCTGATACCTTTCCACAAAAATATTCAGCATGAAATATGTTTGTCATGTATATGTTATCGTTTTCTGCTTGATTTAGTCGTAACACAAATACAAATGTTAAACAAAAAAGTTTTGAAATCTAACTCATTTTCTCATAATGGAGTGCACTAATATCCAGGTTATTGCAATGACTAAGTCATAGAATGGTCTGTGTATGCTCGAGCCATACAAATAAATTAAATGTACTTACTCGGAGAAGACCAGTGAGCAGGCACCGACGACGAATCTGCAACAATAAGAAGGACAGATGTAATCAATTTGAACATGCTTATTTTATTTGTTTGAAACGATTCAAATGGGAGACTGAACTACGTGTAAAAGTGACCGATAAACACAAACTGAGCACATTCCAGTTATAGTTCTGGAATGCAGATTATGGAACAATGAAAATTTTAAATATACATTGCTAGAGAAATATTGATCAGTGGTAACATTTTGACTGACGTGAGAAACACACACAGTAATAATGGGCAAGTCGATTATTCTTTGTTTTTTGGGAAATAGGGTTCTAAATCAATGTTAAAATATGTAAAAAGAAAAGTGATAGTCATATGAGAAAGGTCTTTTAACACTATGATAAAGTACGATGAATATAGCGGGAGCCATCGATTACGATTCAACTGACCTCATTGTCTGGCTCACTTAATTACTCAATAAATTATACTGACTAGTTTTCGAAAAATATTGGGTAATTTAAAATTCTAATGTTGTACCTTTGAAGATTTATCTCGTTTTCCATTGTTTCTTCATGAAGTTGTCTAGTGTACTCATTTAAAGAGTGTTTTTATTGCAAAAGAATTTCTGAGAACAAAAAGTACCTTTAAAATGCCAGCAAAACGTATTAATTCTTGATTGAAATGTAAAAAAACGATTTCGACTTGAATAATTAGCCAAACATTGTTCCCTGACTCTTAATAGAAGCTGATCCAAATCTTATCAAGGTGTCATGACACTGTATCAGAACATGATCTGTTATTTGAAGGAATCTCAATTGTTATTGTTATTTAACGTTAACTTTTAAACACATTCGACTAGTTTCGTGATAGACTGCTGATTACTCAGAATGTGAAACTAGTCTATAGGCTGTAATGCTAACTTTGCCATGAATATTCGATTGATTTCATTAGCCTCGAGCGACTTCAAATTAACAAACAATAACCAATTTATATTGAACCTCTACTCTAATGAAGTCGAATCGAATTGATTCACATCAGGATCTTCCGATTAGTTTCGAGTTCGAGACAGTCTTCAAAAAGCTTCATAACAGAAAAGTGATATGAGCTTGTACTACATGTTTTATGAGGTTGTGATGTTGTAGAAAGTAGAAACTAGAAAGAAAAATTCAAGAGCAAATGCCTTCATTGTACACCTTGATTGAAATAAAAGTCTTCTATGAGACATGAATGAATCCAAGGCCGTTGTTGACCCAGGGAGGTTTGTAACATTTCTTTTCTAACTTGCTTCATCATATCATCAAGTTCTAACTGTGGTGTTACCAAATGATTTAACAGCGCCGAAGTAAAGAAACTATTTCCACCTTCTTGACCAGCATAAGATACTGTGCCAGGATCAGATGAAAATATCAAAGCAAATTGTGATTCGTTTGGTATGTTAACATGTGATGTTAATGCGTTACCAAATGCTGCTTTGAGATATGGTTGTTTATTAATAGCTTTTGTTTTCCAAGTATCATTTTCTTCATCAAATCGGCAAGCGTCCAAAATAATAATATTTAAAAGATTATTTCCAGAACGCCTCAGATCCTTCAACATGGTATCCAAACTTATACAATCGAATTCCGGATCGAGCAATGGTTCGATTGGCAGTAAATAGTTCCTACCCTGAAAGAAATAAGTAAGATTGTTAGGGCTTATCGAAAGGTGTGAAAGTGGGCGTGACTGTTCTCTTCAGTCATACCCATACCCTTTACTATTCATTAGCCATCTTTAACTACACCTTTTTGATGAGCAAAGTTCCCCGGGATGGTTTACAGATGCGAATAGCAATAGTCTTTCTAATTCATCGAAGGAATAGAGTCCTTTTGTACATATCTCTTCAATGGACTACTCTTCCTTCATGTGATCAATATCTTTGGTGGAAAAGAGACTATCATTTTCTGCTTATTCATTGGAAATAGAGAATTGAATCAGTAACAAAAAGTTTGTCACCATTTTCATAGAACACAGTGCATACTAATCGAAATACTGTGCATGCGTGTTGTGTGCAGAATTCACTCATGGTGACACACATTTTTCTTAATGAAATGGTTCTGTTCTTTTTGTACAGTTAGCTCTAACTAATATTGGTAAATGTAGTGATATTTGCAGTCGATTTTCTATAATCAATAAAATTATTGACAAATTTTGGAAAAATGAACTGCCTACCTACTGTGATCGAAAATTATTTTGCCCTTTTATGAAGAAAGCATGGCATCAATGCTAAATTTGAAGAAAACTCGAGAAATCCTATTTACAAACGATAATCTATCGATAAATACTTCTCGAAATAACATTATTTGCTTGAAGTTTAGATTAAAAAGAATGATATATCTGGCTTCTCGATGTTTTTCTCATCATGGTTCATGATTTGCCTTTTCTCAACAGTTCTTTGAAATTCTCTTTGAAACCATATGTTGGTATAGGCCACTCAAGAATTATATACGAATGAATCGTGTGATTATTATATCGTTGGCAGAAAAAAGAACGAAAGACTGCCATTACTCGTATTAGAAATATGAATTCAACATCCAAGAGATCATTAATGATAGCTTAAACAAATCATAATTTCCCAACAATTTACCTTAGATGAGCTGAGAACAGCAGCTGAATATATTAGTTATTTTTTTCTAATATCAGATAATTGGAATTACTTGCAAGGGTCACATTTCTGTCATTTGATGGGACTAAAAATTGCTTTATTGAGTGAATTGTACAAAAAATGGAAAAAATGAATTTCTACTCAAATAGATCTATAAAACAGAATGTCGAAATTTGCATGTTATACCAACAGTGGCAATAATATTGACCCATCACAAGCGGGTTTTCATGATGTCGAAAAACTAATGGTAAAATTAGATCAAAGTTCGAAGAACAAATCAAATGGTATATGTTATGTTTAGTTTCTATGCGGTTTTCAAACAAAGATTTGAATTTCAAAGTCAGGAATAGAGCTTCGTGAAATTTTATAACTAGATAGTATAGACTAGCAATCTCTTGATGATATTTGATCTTTGGGACAAGATAAATCCTCATTTTTGTAGCTTTAACTGTTGTCGATCAGAATGGAAGAAAAAGATAGAAAATACGCACTGAAATATGATGAGAAAATGGGAATACAATTTACCAATATATATACAAAGAATACTATAAAAACTCTTTAGCTGAGCTCTGCTTGAAACTTTAATTTGAGTGAAACTGTTCTATATTAATTTTTAGACTTATTAACCATTGTGTGCCCATTGGCAGACTTTGAAGCTTTGCTATTGATTGTAATTTTTATTTTCTTTCGAACTAGTGACACATGCTTTTTCATATGGCTTTTGACTTCTCACAAGAACAACTCGAAGTATAATTTTACAAGACAGATAATTTGGCTTAAGCCACTAGAAGAGCCGTGCTAATTTAGCACACAGATGCAACTCATTCAGGTCGTCCTCCAGTCACTATAATTGGCAAACCTATTCATGTTGTTTCAGCACTGATTGAAAATTATTCTCATGGAACATAGGTATGAATAGCAAACACATTAAGCATAATTTTGTCAAGAGTTATTTCATTTTATCCTCTCATTTTAGTCTTCTATAGAATATTGTGCTCAATTAGTTAGCTATTAGCTAATCGATGATTGAAAGTAATTCCATATTCGATTGCGTTGTGATTTACTGAGGGAATTCGAAAGGATTGATTTCATCTTATATACTGCATCATCACTAATGGTAGATCATATTTTTATAATAATGATAAAAATATAATAGTATATCCTACAGTTGCGGTCATACAAAGTGATTCAAGAATAATGAACATTTATCGATACTAGAGAACGAAACTAAAAAAACATTTCTTACCTAGCAGAAAGTTTCAACAGTGTACAATGACGTAATAAAACTGTAGTATTGAAATACTCAGTTTTCCTACAGAAAATGTCGATTACCTACCATTTGTTCACAGAAAATCTTATTGAATTATATCCAAAAATAATATACTGTTCAGATCTAAACTCATATGGCTTCTTTTTGCTAGAGTTGAGTTTGCTGGCGGCAATAGTGTTACATGCGCTAGGACAGGGCATTATCCGCCACATAAAACTCGATGAAAAAAAACACTTCTGTAATCTATTTTAAACAAATATACAAATGCATTGTTGCTCAGGAGTGGTATCTTGGAAAAATACGCTAGAATCAGAATTCGACTATTTGTCAAAAGAGTAATTGAAAAACCTTTTGTAGTATCATTTCTATACATAGAGATATATGGATAGTTAGGTAATTGCGGAACGCTTTATTTCGGGCTTGAAATTCAGATGTCAAGTCTAGAAAGATTTTTTACTTTACCACCGTATGATTTGCTCCTAGAAATCCAGTATTAGTCGTAGATGGCAATAAAATAATGATTGGAGAGAGTCGTAAAGGGTTAGCTGACAGATTTCCTTCGACATATCAACGTGAAAGTAAAAAATAAACTCCATGTAAATTGAGCTATTTTTCCAAGCAACACAAAACAGTATTGAAATTTCAGCTTCGAATGCAGAATGTTTTGCTCTATTCAAGTACCTTGAAACTTATCAACTAAGAAAAATAGCTGAAAATGCTGTCATCTTTTAAATCTAGTATTATTAGGAACTATGCTCACAAATGACAGAATTACTCTATTTTGGGTATATACTGTTGAGAATACCTCCGTCAAATTATATCAAAGTATGATTTCTCTACAATACTTATTCCAAGTAGTTAGTCAAACTCAACTGTTTGGATACAACATGTATTGTAACATAACTAAATGACTGCTGCAGTTTTCAAGTAAGCATAAGAAATACTACATAATCCTTACGTATGCTTCCATACCATGTCCAGAAAAATATATTAAAATACAATCATTATCAGCAATTTTTGTACAAAAGTCTCTCATGGCAATATCCATGGCACGTTTATTCAAATTATGATATTTCGTGCATTGAAAACCTAGAGCATAACAAAAAAGAATTTTCAAAAACTTTGTCCTTCATTAAAATGTGACCCATAAAGACTCACCCAAGTTAGTTAATGCAGCTGCCATATCCTCAGCATCCTTAACACAACTTTTTAATTTTGCTGTACCACTGTAGTCTTCATTTCCAAAGATCAAAGCTAATCGGCGTCGATTCATATTCAAGCTTCTCTCTTATTCTGAAGCACCAGTAAGAAAATTATATTCTAAAAAACCAAAAATAAACTGAAGCATTAGCTGCATCAAATAAATTCTCTTCAAGAGTGTAATATTGAATGCTGAGAACCTACTTTGCTAGCTATAATTAAACATCGAGAACTATTTAAGCTGCTATACTGTAAAAGAAAACATAGAATAGTAAATTTTTATCCTAAATATAATTTTTCATAAAACCATTGATGACATGAATGTTACAGTAGCATAGATTCTGGTTTTTTTCGCAAATAAACTGTTATACAATACAAATCAATGATACTGGTTAGTACTGTATTGATTTGTTACAGTCGTCATATGATCAATACAGAAAGCATAAATCTATCAACTTCTAGTCTTCGAGAATAATCAATATGAGTGTACTTCTAAGTTTATCGCAATACATAATCGAGTGTTGAGAAGTTCTATAGATACAGTCGATGTGTACATCAGGCTTAATTTTGAGTTAAACAATGTTTGGAATAAAAATAATAGTGATGTTAGGAATTGGTTATTTCTCAGAAAGCAACTATTGTTTATTAGAGATTTTTGACTTAATGTATTTTGTATTAGTATAATGAAGCTAAAGAAAATGTGTAAGATCCAGGTTTTAGCTCTAAGTGGGTTATACTGGCAAGTTTATGACAAAAAAAATCATAAATCTATTTGTTTCGATAAGATAAAGAATTACTAAGACCATCTTAGCTGATTATCCCACAGATACTGAAGAAACTTTGAGTTGAATCTATAGAGAAATTCATGTGTTGAATTCACTCATAAAAAGAAAACTTGTTTTCGTGCTTTTTCAAGTCAAAATCATTCAAAATTTATCATCAGAGTTTTAGCAACGAAATAAATGTTACCTTATCTTGTCATATCATTAGTATTACTAACAAACTATATATATATAGACTCATATTATAGAGCAAAATTTTTTTCCATGTTGTAAAAATAGAAAAACGTTGTTTTCAAATTCGAATAATATATGCAATAATTATTCTCAACTAACCAGAAATACGATACGAATAAAGTAATTCTGTGTTTGCTTTGTAATCTATCTTCTAACCACGTAAAACCAATCGTGTGAAACACTAGCACGGCGACACTTACATGTAAATTTTTTTTAATGAAGATGAAGTCGTAAGAACACGTACAAAGTGCATCTCGTATGTGAGAGTGAAATCGAAAATACATACACAAAGGAAGCAACACCTAGTAAACTTTGATCAATTCTCATAAGTCAAACTATACATTTGTAGAGTTTTCATATTTAATAGACCAGAATATATCTAGCCAGATCTAACAGAGAAAACTTTCGTATGAAGAAATATAAAAACTTTGAATTATTTTCTGATTTATTTTCCTCATGAATTGAAAAGGTAACCAAGATGATAGAAATTAAAATTAATTACAAAGTTCTAAAGAATTATTAACTTAACAAGAAGAAAATAGCAAATACTACTGTTATACGAAAGTATTCAACAGCTTCAAAGTTATCGTGATCATTCTTACAGAAAAATGCCAGACTGAAACCATCTGGTCTATATCTTACGTTTTTCTGTGCTATGTAATAAGAAATATTTCAAGTTGATTTTGAGACGGTGCTGGAAGATGCGAAACATTTTATCTTTATCCTCACTAGCGTGAAAATTTTAATATTATTATTCTGATAGTTCAACGATCATCTCTTGATTAACTTAACATGATGTATAATAGTGACCAAAAAGGAAATAAACTAATTTTGAAAGATATAGGCATTATCAATGAATTAAGAGACATTTATTAATCGATCATTCAAAAGAAAAAGCAATCATTGTGAATAATTTTATATTTTTCTCAATGGTATCTAAAGTGCAGATCATATTGGCGCTTGTTAGACTTCTTGCTATTTTCGGCATTATTCTAGAAATTTACTCACCACGACGAAATAATTGAAAATTGAATATATGAAAAAAAATTTGTGTTGAGGTACTGTTGATTATGTTTGATATTATGTATGTAGTACTGTTTGCTAGTTTTCTCGAATGATTCTTTTTTGTTTTACCTTTGCAGCGAAGCCATTTTATTCGTTTCTTATCACTCGTTATTTTGTATAGTTTTTTTTCTTTTTCCTTACTACATGCTCTATCACGAACAAGTCTACACAAAATGCTCACAGAATGCTGCATACCACGATACATGTGCACAAAATGACATGCTTCAGTAATTTACTCATAGTGAATCTTGCACACGCAATAAAAAAACACACATACCTGAAAAAATATCGAAAAGCAAAAGAAAGTAGAAAAAATAATAAATAGTTTCTTATTTTGAAATCCGTAACATGTTTTATTCATATATATATATAAACAAAAAGCCTCGAAACATAATTTGATAGTTATTCACATATGCAATTGATATCGAGTTATTACAATCTTACATACCTATCTTTATATACTTCGAACTGTTTATTCTTGAAAAAGATTTAGTTTGATGATATTAAGGCACCAAAACGATCGAATACTTAATAAAAATAGAAAATAATTTAGTGTTTATAATAAATACACCTTTGCTTATAAATCAATACTTTCATGAACTCAAAAAAATATCTTTGTACAAAGTGAAGTGCTAGAGTTATAGTCAGTTATTCTATCATCTACCGTTATAATACACGCACATCCATATCGATATCCTTGTTGTTCAAGTTGTTACATAGGTTGTATTAGTTTGTGTTTATTACATTATTGAAAATTTCTTCTGATACAAAGTGAAATAAAACACATATGACTATTGTTCGAGTTAGCACAGAAAGAAATATTTCTGAATAAAAAAAACAAACACTCGTACAGTTATTTTACTCATTCACAAACCAAGATACTATATGGAACTAATACTGGAGATACGCTCAATCAAATATTTCAATTTGATGAATTCTCAGCAAAACAAAACATTACAGTATTTTACGCAACGAATCTTTCAAGGTTTATATTATCGATATTTTGCTTTTATTGCATCGATGTGTGTATGTATTTTTCCTATTTCTGCCATATCAAGATATTTTGCTTCCTTATTTTGTGAACATTTTTGAACATACATCGATTTATTTGAAAAAAGAAGGACACTAGTTCTAATGAAGAATTACTTTATCGTTCTCATTTCATACTAAGACTTGGGTCACTAACCACATGCTTTATATGATGTAAACACAAACATTTGATACGTCTGATTCTCAACAAATGATTGAAGCCATTTATTGGAACAAAATAGTTTTTACATATATTGTAAAGGGTCACTCAGTCGATTCACTTACTCTTCTGATTGACCTATTTTTTCAAATTATGCCATTAACTAGCTGTTCTGAATTCAGTGCTGTGACTACAGCGATTTATTTATAATATATCAAATTGATACGTTTTCTAATATTGAAAACAAGAATAATGAATTTCGTAGAAATTTTAGAAACTTCTCTTTTTTCTACAATTAACTAAGTCTAGGAAGTTGAAGAGTTTGCGAACGTTCTAAATTGAAAATTTAGTATGTGTTATCAAACTTCAAACAAACAAACAGCAACATTAACGTTATACTTGGTGACAAGTGTTTTTTTTTATAGATGTTGGTTTGTTTTTGAAATTTAGATAGCTCATACGCTAAATGTAAATTTTAAATAGATCAGTTCAGCTCATCCTTTATGAGAAGACGTCTCATATTTTCTAGAAATTACTACATTAATATAAGATTTTCTTTTTTTCGCTCATATATAATCTTAATATTTCGGTTTATTGCGGATACAAATCAGTTTAAAAATTTCTTTGATGATGCTATTTAACATGACAATAGTTTGTTTTTATATATAACTTAAAACTTTTCAAAAAATATATTCTCATCTTATTAAACAAATATTTTAGGTATCATTTTTAGATTTAGTGTCTCTGAACGTCAATCAAAATATAACCGTCTTATTTTTTTTTCCGACTATTTTACTTACATCATATAGAAGCTATTATTTATATTCGTTTTAACACAATAATGATATTCTACCATTGACCATTGTGTATAATGTAGAAGTAATTTTTTGTTGAAGTCGAGACTTTTTAGTGAAAAATTAGCTCAGATATAAAACGACAGACCTATCAAATATTACACTACACTCTCTTTTTTTTTGTTAATATGAAGTTCGGTTTCTGATGTAAAATGTAACTGAAATTGACTCAAATGACGATGTATCGTGTGTTTGCATCTAATGAAATTATGTTAAAATTGATTTCATATGAGTTCTTTCTATTAGGATTTTAATAATTTTATTCTTTAATTGAATGAATTCTGAAATAAATAAATTATTCTTTGTTTTTAATAAAATTGAGAAAATTTTAATGATATGATATTACACTCTTGATTATTTCACTTATTTGTTTCTCTAAATGAAGAATTTTTCCAAAAAAATTCAAAGAATAATCGAAACAAAAAATGTCAAAAATCATCTAGTTTATTTTAAAGTTATTCTCCTTGAAGGAACATAGCAGACAATGAAAAAAGATTTTGTGCATTGTTGGAATCATTAGAAAATTTCAAAATAGCTTAAAATGTTTGAAAAGCTTTTTTCGTTATTATTAAATCATTTCAAACAAATTTTTAGTGCAGAATAAACAATCAGTATGATTAAGAAAAAAAAATTATATTAAAGAAAAGAATTTTCAAGTCACAACTGAAACAAATGGAAGACCAGCTTGTTGAACTTCTGTTCAAACTGAATTTGAAACCAATTTTTTAACTGGTAGTGAAAATAAACTTGACATTTCTTCTTTTAATATCGGTAAAATCTTTGTTTATCATATTTAATCAAAAAAAAAAACCAGAAAAAGAAAACAACGAACTCAAATATTTGCATTCAGAATACGTGCAAAACCATTAATGAGCGACGCGACTTTGCAAAATACAAAACATCTACGTCTCTGAATAATGAATTTTCATAGAACTAATTTTTATGTTACATATATGTTAAATGTATATAAATAACCTGAAATAGTAAATTAGCGCTAGAAACCTTTGTTCAGACGAGTTATAGCTGTGGGTGTGAGTGTTAGTTGAGAGAAGACCTATTGATATCCACACTCCATCCGAAAATTAATGGGAAATCACTGGTTTCTTGCAAAGTGGTATATTTTCTTTTGGCTAATTCGATCGTGGTTCAATTCCTTTTGTATATCTTTACACGTCGTTTTTCATACTGGTTTCAAAATTGGGTTCAAAATTTTAAAAAGTGGACAAACAGCTAGTTTTGAACGAAAAACTAGGAAAAGCCGTTTCTCTTTCTGTATTCACTGGATTCTGACGTCAAAGAAGCTTCGAATTTGAATTCAAACAACACATTTGAAATTAGCGAGTATAACTACATTTGAGAACCTATTTCATGTATTTTTTGAAAATACTCTTTTATTTTAAAGGGTGGGTATGTTGGTGTCAAGAGATAAACATTACTAAAACCCACATCCACAATGTCCCTTTTCTTCTGGGATACAGAAAAGAAAAAAGAGAAGGCAAAATAAATACCTGTTCCTCATTCTTCTATGAGCAGCGGTACAGAATGGTAAGCAGAAAGATAAACTGAATTGTACAGAGAAGAAAATAACTTAACTAATCAATCCAATAATGGCTGATAAGCTATTCTGCTTAGATTGGTCTTTCTTCAGATCATGCATTTAATGAGTACGCAATTTGATCTCAGATTCTATGTCTGACAAAACACAATATGATTTGCGGAAGATCATCATTATTCATAGTAGTATGAATTATGACATTGTCGATAGCATTATTTTATCGTATTTACATGAAGGCATTGCATGAGAAAATGATATGCAAGTAAATGGTTGCACAACAGAAAAAAAATTGGCTATTCTTCCGAAAAATAAGTAATTCACTTTTGATCCTCCTGACTCAGCATGAAAACACAGTAGTTCACTTTGTTCTTACAAAGTTTCTCGCAAGTTCATAAATGCATCGCTGATAATTGCATGCATATTTTGATTAGCTTCATGTTGAATGAATATTTTAGACTCTTGAAGTTGAATAGTTAGTTGTTGCAAAATGAAGCAAAAACAAATTGAATATAGACACTCGACTGAACAATGATCATACGGTTGAGATAAAATTCAATAATAAAAGAAATTGAATACTATCTAAACTACGACAAGCATCATCTTGCAATGAATGTTTTTTCAATTTGAGTTTATTTATCGAAAAAAACACATTCATTATTATGTTTGATATATTAGCGTCTATCTATTATGGATACATAGCAGAAGAGCACTCATTATTTATTACAAAATCCATGCCATGATTGTTGCTAAAGTCATGATCAAAAGCACACACGACCAGTTAATAAACAATGTTATACTTGCTATAAAATAGGCCATGAAATGTTGCCAAATCTAAAAGAAATTTAAATGATGACAGTATTCTTCACTGTTTAGCGGTTTAAAGAGTCAATAGTAAAAATCCCGATCAGAAAGTACTGTGTTTCTAATATGGTTTTAATGGTTTTTCTCGAAGTGATGTGTCTATTCAAATTTCTATCAGATCTCTCTCATGAAAATATTTATACACTCTCAAATCGATGATTTCACAAGTACCGGCTTGCTTTCCATATGATTGCCGATAACATACAACCAATAACCAACTTCAAAAGTAGCAAGCCAAGCGAACAAGAAAGAGACAATGACAGCAAATTTAGCACACCATTTTCGTTGATACCACGGACAGGAAGATGATTGATCTTCTACAATAAATGACAATTCTCAAAATAGAATTACCTAGCAATGATTATGTATACCTCTTGTGCAATAGTATTCGACAATGGTGAAGATCTTCGGTTCGGATTCGTTTGAAATCCACTTACATGGCCGGCTACCAATGAATAAGAAACCAAGAAATCCAATACCGATTAGAACGCAAGAGCCAAGTATCTGATATCGATAAAGAATAGCCTAAATTCCAATCAAAAAATAAAACTAATGCTTTGTAAACAAAAATATTTTCTTCAAAGACTTGCTTACATCGTCAGGCATTGTGTAATAAGATTTCATACCGAATGCGAAGATTTCAGATGCAGCTACATAGACAAAGATCCAAAGAGCAATTGTTCTAAATATTTTCTTGCATGATAGCTGATTCTAAAATAAAAAAAGTTTATTTTTCGAACTGTTTACAAATAAAAATGAAACTTGATAAACTAATTCAATGTTTAACGTATTTTAACATAAATAAAGGTTATCTTTATTTTTAATAATAAGGCTTTACCAATGTTTTCTGCAACGTTTTTTCCGACTGATCTATGGGTAATATCGGTAAATCTTGCCATTGCTCAGCAATATTCATTTTAACTTCGTCACGATTCTGTGGATGTATACTAGTCATTGTCTGTTACCGTTGCCAAATGTAAAAAGACCTAATGAAAATGCTACATTTTTTTTATAGTACGACACAGAAAAGAAAAAGATTGAATCTATATTGTGAACTCTGTCGATCAACCGACTTTGCCCGACGACTGACCTCATGACAAAGTAACAATTTTTCTTCGTCGACATAGGTCAACGCACGAGGTGATTCATCATTCTACTCGGAAAAGGATTGAATAACTCTGCTACTGCTTCACTAAAGGTACTATTTCTTTTGCCAATGAGAAAGAAGTACACATAGTGCATATTCATTAGAAAAAAAATCTGGATGTTGGTGTGGGTGAAGTCTCTAGTGACAACTCAATTTCGTTCTAGTCAACACTTCTCTGATGAATATATATCTATACTTTACCGTTACTGTTGGTCAGTATAATTGAACAGCTAGCTTTTCATATTTTATTGAACTAAATTCTTTTCAATCTTTTGAATAGAAATCGAGTCAATGCATTAATAACAAAGACATAAAGAGCAAAATTATGAAGGGCGTATTGATATTAGGGCTGCGAGACTTTATGATAAAAAAGAAAGTTTCTCCTTTTTGGAAATTTTTCTGAATGCTTTCCAATGTTCTGATTTTATGAAGCTCACATATATTTTCGAGAAAAATAGTAAGTGTAAGCTTAAATCGAGTTTGTGCGGCTTTCTCTTTCCTTCCCCTATTAAAGACAGCTTCCCATTACAGACCATTACAAACAGGGTCAGTCTGCGCGTTAAAACTGATCAAGTCACAACTCGTGTTATAACTTCTGAGTTACAAGCAATAAACTTTCCGGTGACAAAAGTTAATTGACTTATAACTGTCAACCATAGTTATAACTATTAACCATTTTAACCTGATGAATTTCTTTTGAATTCTGAGATGGGTGTGGGCGTCATTGAAATTAAGAGACATATCTATATCCACACCCAAATTGATTGTGATTTCTGTTGGATAATAGCTTAGATGCTACACTTCAAATAGATATATTCAATACCTCTTCAACTTTGAATATAGTTAAGATACACGAAAAATAAAAATGGGGTCGTTACTTATGAAACATCCTTTATCAAATGTGCAAAAATAATATGTCTTATATAGTGAATTGAGATCAATTCAATTCGAAATGTTTTGCTTTGGTTGATAGATGAATAATTTCTGATCTATTATTTATTTGCTTCGAAGGACAAATGATATTCAGCAAGATATATGATTCTCTCTGAAAGTATTGTCATGATACACAAAGTCTTCTTGGAAAAGTGTATAAATAAGGTGAATCGAATTTTCTTTCGAGAAAACTCAATCGCTAGTGATCGGAATAAGAAACATAACCAAACAAGTGTATCGAATCAATATTCGACTGATTGATGTTGTTCACAAGATTAAAACATGGAGAACGTTAAATGAGACCTCACGTCACTATCGATCAATACTGATTTTTCTTAGGAAAAAAGAGGGTGTGGGCGTGAGTATGGTTGTGGATGTGTGGGTGTTAATCTTTTCTTCATTCATACTCACACCCACAGTCACACACACCACCCACCCCACCCCAAGTAAAAATCTTGTCCTGTTCTACAGGACAGGACAACAGGACCGTCCTGCTCTGTGCTCATCTCTGGTATGAACTAACATGCCAAGATAGAGCTGAGTTAGTTTCTTCGTTAATGGTAACTGAAAAAAGTAATCTCACAATGAACTAAACATAAAAAGATGATGTCAATAAGAGCATAAAAAAATTTACACCACGATTTTCTTATATTCAAGAACATACTCATAACAGTACGATAAATATTAGTTTCCAGTTCTTTAAAGGATTCAATTGTTTGACTGAAATCTCTAGTCTACATTGCAATTAGTAGAAGACTATTGACTCAAGAACAACAATACAGAGAATAACTTGCATTTTTTTTTATAAACTATATCTGTTAGTATTTCTAGTTGATTCAATATGTAGTGAATAGTTTACACGACTATGATGAAAAATAATTTTAATGATAACAAAGTTAAAATTGGCATCTATCGAAGTCAACAGAAAATGCACTATTTTTAGATGCTACTCTTCGTCATCGTCTTATCTAATCTCACATACTAGATGCATACTTTTTCATTACTATGTTATATACATCTTATTGAATTTTCTTTGCACTATGGAATCTATAGCAAGTTATTGTTGATCCACATTTTATCATTAGGTTTTTGCCTAATAATCGTAAAACTTTTCAATAACTGTATACAGTCGTTTTTGCAGTCTAGATAAATGCCAATCCCCAAACCCATAGGTATTAATCAATTAGAAAAAGTCTTAATACACAGTTTTCTAGAGAAAACTTTGGTCTAGTTTTTGAGATATTGTTTGATTCAAATCAGTTGATGTGTAGAAGAAATAATAATTATATACTGAGAACAACATGAATGAAAGAAATGAAACGAAGCTGTATTGACCCAATGTCAAATGTTTTCTTCATAATTATTGGATGGTCACTCAGACAGGGCTATACTTGGAACAGATAATTTCTTTTTTTCACATTCTGTTTTATTTTCCAATGATATACAGCTATATAAAAAGTTTTTGTAGAATGCGATTCCCGTTTTGAGGCATGAACTATCTCTAACCAGAACAGATGTTCATGATAAGGAGAAACAGAGTTTCTAAATGATTATTAAAAGTAGCCGAAAAGCTCTTCTTAATTTTTCGATTGAACTCTGCAGAATAAAACATAGTGTTGGAATACTTGCTCGATCACGTTTGTGTCGATGAAACGCAGACTAAATGTTGCAGCTGTAGCTTTTCGACTCTTATCTATATGAAAAATTGGTGTATATGATTATACTTAGTGTAATTTTAATAGATCTAGCGATTTTGAGCGTTTGTTGTGTTACTGATGAGTTCAATGATATTATTGACAAGAAGAATTCAATTTTTAAATATCTCTGAAAATCGAGTTTTGCAGAAAATCTGTCTAAAGAAACTAGGCATTCTCGAAAAAGCTGTTCATTTAAGAATCTATTCGTCTTTTTAGTAGTTTTGAATTAGAGTATTTCAATGTTTCGTCATTCAAAACACTGGAACGGTAAAAATACGAGTTTAACTAGAAAGTCATTTAAAATCTTAGTCCGCAAATCACCATACAACATATTTAAACCTTTTAAAGATGATATCGCAATTCAGAATATCAAATTATATTAATTCAAAAGCTTAAAACGATTCAGATGTAGTCGAGTTAAAGTCGTGTGCTCTTGAAAAAGAATTACTGAAGTTTACATATTGATCTACTCAATGCTCCCAGTTGAATGCATTGTTTGCATCATGTTTAACTTCTTTCTTTACTATTTCTTCTCATCTTATGTATTGTCCTTATGTTTCTATCCTTACTTCGTATATCATGTTACATTTTGTCTCTGTCTTATTGCTCTTACTTTCTCTCCTTATTATCTTTTTTATTGATATACTTTTCTTCTCTCTGGTGATCGAGTATATAAGCGTATACTTAGTATGAAGACGATGCTATTGTTTATAAATACGACATATAATAAAGCGTAATTCCATCAGCGTTAACTCTTCTTCTATCTAGAGTCGTCACAGTTTATATTATCCGGCTGTCATAAGCATTAGTGTGAGGCCATTGATTATGCCAATTCTATGTACTCATCCAACGTTAAGTTATGTGTATGTTGAGAGTTCTTATAAATTATTTGACGTTCGCTTGACATGTCTTATCAGGGCATTCGTTGTCCTTTCTCGAGTCTAAATTATGTATAACCTAGATTAGTTCACTGCTAACTATGACGTAGCCGAGACGTCTGTCATTCCTCATAATTCTTCACTGCATTATCCATATCTTCCACTCAATATGTCTTCTTCCTCTCGATACGTCTTTCTTTTCTTTTGACGTACGACCTCTTCCTCTTGATATGTTTTCCTTCTTATAGTTATATATTGACTTCCGTCTCTCTCTCTCTCTCGCTCGGTGTTCCGTAATAAAATCTATGTTTGGTTCGGATGAGATTGATTTCTGATATAAAGAAAGAGATTCAAAGACAATTCTTTTCAGATTAACTCTTATTGTATTTGAAATTGTTACAACTGGTTTATAATTACATTAAAAAACTGATTATTCTATTCGATTATTGGACAGGTAGCAAATTTGATAACAATGTCTTCATTACCGTTAGTGAATTCATGGACTGAATGGGGCTCGTTGGAACTTGTTTGCGTAGGAACTGCTAAGGGTATGTGTTATCCTGATGAAACTCCTTCTTATCCTTGGCATACAGGTTCTCCTAGCCTACGCCCATATCTTCGATCGATTGCTGGCCCACGGCCTCGTCATCGGATTGAACAAGCACAAGCTCAATTGGACAATTTAGCTGATCTACTTCAAGCTGAGTCGATCGTAGTCGCAAATTCTATAGATGAAATATACGACCAAGATGTAGGACAAGTTCTTACTCGAAAGGAAACGTTAGTAGCTAGCAGTTCGGAAATAACAACTAACGGTCGAACTGTTCAGAAGAGCAGAATTGATGTGTGTCGACCATTGGTATCATCACTTGCAGAACCGCGCTTCGATCATCAACTAGCCACACCTCATTTTAAGTCTCAGTATCAGTTTGGTCTTGCATGCCCACGAGATATATTGATTACATTCGGTGATACTGTGGTAGAAGCGCCTACTTCTGTTCACACGCGATATTTTGAATCAGAATACTATAAACCACTTCTTTATTCATTATGGAGACAAGATTCGAATATGAAATGGATTCAACCTCCAAAACCTACATGTTCGCTAACATTAATGTTTCAGGATGTTGACTATTGGGAAAAAATAAATACACAAGATTATAACAAATCAATTTTTGCCAAAAGTGGGTATAAGACAAATTTAAACGAAAGCGAAGTTGCTTTTGATGCTGCTGATATAATACGTATGGGCAAAGACGTCTTTTATAAAAAATCTGCATCAGCAAATAACCAAGGTTTCTATTGGCTGCGTCGTACTTTTCCTCATCTTCGTTTTCATATGATGCATTTTCCAACTGATGGAAGTTATCATTTGGATGTTTCACTTATTCCATTACGACCGCCAACATCAGGCTCTGATGGTCTTGTACTTCTTAATCAAAATTATCCGCCATTGGCTAGTGAGATGAAGTTGTTTACCGATAATGATTGGCGTCCGATATGGGCACCCTTACCTGCAACAGCCGATGTTCCTCCACTAGCTTTGTGTACAGGCAATCTTAATACCAATCTCCTTTCACTTAACGATCATACAGTAATAATCGAAGAATGTGAAATACCACTCTATCAAGTTCTATACGATGAACTCGGCTTTGATGTTATCACATGTCCTCTTCGAGTACTCAATGAATTCGGCGGTGGTATTCATTGTGGTAGGAGTTATTCTCATTATTTTTTTTTTGTTATTTCACTTATGATTTTCTTTTTACTTTGAACAGTGACATGGGATATTCGTCGACAGGACTCTTGTATCGACTACTTTCCGAATCAAAATTATGAATCCGAATGTCAAATCGATCTTGACAATTATTTCGATCGAACAATATTATCGCCTGATCATAAAAACTGGCTCAGTAGAGTCAATTTATGAGTGGATATGAACTAATAAAATTATATATCGTTTTTTCTTGTTCATTTGAAATCTTAATACGGATACGCAAAAGTTTCTAATTTCTGCTAAAGTAATTATTACTAATGTGGGAAGCCATTACGAGAATGACACATATATGCATACTAGTAGAATCGTATGAAGATGTCAGTAATTAATGATGAACAAAAGTAATTGACAGATAACGATGTCTGCATTTATTCATGGTCGACTTTGATTAATATCTTCAGCAGTGTTCACTTTTCGAGCGTCTTTGTGTGTATGTGTGAATGCGGGTAGGTGTGGTATGAAGCTACTGGTATATGCAAGTATAAGTATTACATTCCCAAACTGTCAAATCCTGACCATTGTTGCCAATTGTGAAAATCAATAATCTACAATGCAAATGTTGGAATCCGAAAATTCTTTTTCAATATTTGGAAAAATCCAAAAACATTTTCAATAATCGGCTTTAACTAGTTAAAACTACTTTTGTTTTCAACTCGATGATGAATAACACTATTTTTTATTTTTACAGAATAGCTTTTAATGAAAAAAACAAAAGAAAACACCCTTCAAAATATCAGTACCTAAAATAGTAAGAATTGTTAAAATACATATTTCGGTATAAACCAACGCATAATTTTTTAATAAAATATTTTTCGTGAGAGTACATTAATGTCAATATTTCTAGTTTTGATCATAAATAACTATAAATTTCTGCACGAAATGTAGATGATCTCAACCAGCTATTTAATCCAGCTGAAATGAGTCTTATAAATATTCGATTTTGTTGATCATTTTATAATTTTTTTATGATCAGGTAGGGTGTGGGAGTGGGTGTGTGGGTGTAGGTGTAGGTATTCATTTCAGCGAGACACACCCACACCGACACCCCACCCACACCCTGAAATCGTGCGAAAATCATAGCTTCTGCAAAATTTACATCAAGTATGGGCAGACGATTCTTCCAAGGTTGTCCCGATAATATGAACTTGGAAGAATCGTACATCAAGCCTTCCAGGTCGAAAAAATCCGGCGTAAGATCCTATAAAATCTTATCATCGGATTGTTTGCCCTGAAATGTTTTGTACGATTTTATCTGATCTTACAGTATCTTACGTCTGACTTTTTGAGCTGGGAAGCATAAGATATAAAAAATGCAAATGAAAAAAAAAGAGTTCTACAAATTAGTAGATGTTACGCGATGACGACAAACAGGACAGATGTGTGTCCTTGATAGCCACTGATCTACACAATTTGCATGCAAGAGGTGACCACACGGCAATCTTTTTATATTTTCATTGATCTTAAAATCTGTTTGACAAATGACACTAGAAAAATATATAGAACAAAATGAAAAATAAGAGATTGCAATTGAAGATTTTTCTTGTATTTTTGTTACTAACCATTTAGTTTGGTTGAACTCATCGAATGTTTGACCAAAAACCACAACTGGTAGTTTATCGATAGTACCTGGTGATGCTGGAGGATATTCATAGGTATTGAAAAAACTATTTAGTATACCGTTCTAAACAAAGATAACAATAGTGGAATTTCGAATCTTTTAAAGAAGATTCACCCAAATTGCTTCTAAAATCGGAGCAACGATTGTTCTGCACACCCAATCTACAAAATAAATTAACAACACATTGAAAAGATGAAGAACAAGAAATTTAAGAGGCCATAAAACGAGTGGAGCAAAAACACGAATTAATTGCCATGTCCAAACAGTCTTGTAGAAATTAGGAGCCGAAATTGAGCAAGATCCACCAGAACGTGGTTGAAAAAGAAGAACGGCTCCTATTGAATAATAATAGATGATAATGACACTTGTAAAATAAGATATCGTATAATGAATAGCTGATAAATAGGTGAAAAATCTTCGAAAATTTGGCGTACTATAAAACAGTTGATTGAGAATGACACCAAGGATAGTGATAACGATGGTACAACCAGCTAAAACAAGCCCAACGTAAGCATATGATTTAAGTGGTGCACGAAAATATAGATCTTCAATACGGGTATATACGCATTCTGTACTTTTAGTTTTAATCATGGCAAATGCCACAACACCGAAATAAACACCATCGTAAATAACCGATATGAGAAGACCAAGGTATTCTCCTATTAACGATCGTTCTGTTGGAAGTGAAGGTTTTGGTGGCCAAGTAAAAATTGAAATCCATGCATTAAAACACACAATCCCAAGATAGAAGCGAATAAGTTCACAGTCGTTATTTTTCGGTTTTTTCGAACTAAATACAAAGACAGTGCTAACGCAAACCAATATAAATTTGAGAAAATGAAAAACACTGCGTAGATCAGACCCTTGATGATATTGACTCGAACTTGCGGCATCGAACAGAGTCGTACGGTACAAAATCAAGTTTCGTACAGAAAATAGAAGAGTAATAGCAAGTGCGATGCTACCAAAAACAAGTATGCAAGTTGATAATATCACGAGAGCATTAGATATGCTACATGTTTCTGTACCATAGTAAAGACCAATAGTGAGAAGAACAATATCAATGATATTGTAGCATAAACGAAGTAGACAACCGGAAAATATACGGTCAAGACGAGTTAACGAATCAATCCATGTCGAAGATTGTCTATTGTCATCATCAACAGAAACTAGCATTCTGCTTGTCGGATTGATTGCATCATTGTGTATGTAAGAACTTATTCTACGAGTCACCGATGCCCTGATTATATCGTTCGATTCATCAACGTTGTTTGATACTGTAGACATAGTAGATGAGCGAACTAAATATTTGAAAAAGAATATAAAAAATTTGACTTTACAGAGACCAATTATTGTGTTAAGTGAAGCGAATACTTTGTCGATAAAAAACGAATCATGAATCACAGTTACTTTTGAAAACAATCAACTATATATTTCTTTTTTTCTCTCACATACGCCCATGCTGTACATGAAAGTGAAAAATCTGATCAGTAAAAGAAGAAAAAAAACGTGTAAAATGCACTCGACGGTTACCTGACTCAATGATTCATGCTTTGTAAATATCTATGCCCTTTACACTTTTTTCCTCACATGTGTAAATAAAGTGGTGGATATAAGTTAAAAACATTTTTGGTTTTGCTATAACTCAGCCATCTTTGCAGATAGAGACCTGCTTCTTTCAGCGTTAGAAAGACACACAACCACACTGATCTGAGAAGAAAATTTTCCATGTAACAGTTCTTGGACACTTCTCTGTTGTTTGCTTACAGTCATATTTCTCTATTCTTTACAAGATAAAAAGGTACTACTGACTTCCTTTCAGTGCAATGTTTATCTGATATATCTTTGAAGGATTAATATTTTTGTCTTTGTTTAAGAATAATAGGTCTTATGTTTTTGTCGAGATATAACAATCATTTTTTGTTTAGAAACATAGAAAAAGTTCATCTTTATAAAAATCGCGCTTCTATCTGTTCACTCTTGTACTACTTTGAAATCGATCTCTCTCTCTCTATAATTAGTAGAAGATTCAAAACAAAAACGAGAGGGAAGAGAGGGAGTCATTATGTTGAACACTTGTTTCGTCGTCAAATAAAACTCGAATAAAAATATTTAGAATAGAAGTTGTTTATATTCATATGCTTTAAATTAGCATCAAACATATTTTTATTTTTACTTGCTATTGTAATATCTTCTGTACATATATCTTATAATATTCTTTGATAAGTCTTTCGACAAATTCATTCAGAAGTATTTTTTTAAATTTGTATGTTCAAGACGATCGAAGAATTTAGAATAAGTTAATCGCATTCTAAATTTTCTCATTGCAGTTTTGTTCTTTAACGAAAAGAAAATTCATCAAAAAACCCAGATAAGACACTTTTCTTAAGTATATATGAATAACTCACGATGAAGAAATGATCTGACGAAAGTTAGGAATGGAAAATTGAGTTCATCTTGATTTCTATTTTAGAAATATAATTTTGTATGCGAGAACATTTTTTTTAACAGAATAAGGATCATGGATCATTTTGTATTCGTGTTCCTTTCTCTTTATCTTGTTGGTATTGCAGGTAAGTTTGATTAAAAAACGAATGTTTTTTTGTTGAAAAACTAGCATGGAATTTATTTGTTTATTGAAGATGGATCAAATATTTTGAATAAAGGTCAGTAGTTATGATATTCTTCTTTTGTTAGAAAATAGTAAGTTTCAGTTGTAAGTCGAAGTCGTTGTGGCTCTGCTCTCCCTATTACAGACCTTAACAATCAGGTTCAAAGGTCATTCTTCCAGCTCATTGTTGACTTCAACAGCCGAGCACGACAGGCGTCAAACTATTTTCCCAGAGTTTCTTAGCAATGGAAAAAGGCAATAAACGACATTAGCAACAGGACTTAGCTTGTTATAGAACGTTTCAAAGCCTTTCTCAAACTCTGAATCACTGGAATACACTTCCACATCTTCTCCTTTTTGAAAATTTTTCTGCTTTGATTGGGTGTAGGCATGGATGGCTGTAGAATGTGGTGTGAACGATTAGAGAGCGAGTGTGAATCCTTGCATTTTTGACACGCGCAACTATACTTACACCCGTCCACACACACTGTTTGAGCGATTGTCGAAATGCGCTTATGATGCTTTGAATCTTTCCTCCTTATATAAACTCACCGTCACTCTTTAAATACCCTTGTCGAGAAGCATGCATTTTACCATTCTGCAGTCTTTAAGAAATGCACAAGAAGATGATTGTGGCATCTCAAAGCGATTTCTTTTTACCTATTCTGTTATGTTGTAAAAAACAGAGAAAGAAAAAAAGAAATAAAACAGAATTTTTCCAACTTGCGTATTTTGTAAGAGTGTAATACTAATGTGACGGAAGGTTACCGTTTGAATATGTTCTCCACATCGTCGGCCATAATGAAACGGAGTGTCTTCAATGATAGCCGAACTAGGAAGAAGTTTGAGTTGTCTTCAACTTCGAATGATAGTGCAAAACCTTGATCATGCCCTGTTATACCAACTTTCACCGAAAATTTTAAGCTTATATGGATGGTTCCTGACATTGATAACTTTGGAGAGGTCTATAAAACATCAATCACTCTTTCCCAAGGCATAATTAGTATGACATACACCCCACTCACACCCTTATTTCACTAATCTTGAGTGAAATATTTTACGTTACATTTTTTGAAATAAACAAAAAAATCTTTAATGTTTCAGTCGTTAAAGTCGAGCCAAATATTATTTTTTATATGTTTTTAATAGACATTTTTATATAGTTCGATAGAGTTCAACAGGCTCTACAAAAAATAGGAGTATGAAGAAAAATTCGAATCCTATTTTCAATATAAAACTCAAATGAAAGCACACGAACTAATATAAATCTCACATATCTTTCATGAGATAGTATGTTTAAGTTTCAAAAACTTTAGTTGAACGACTTTTAGTTGATATTTCGAGATGCAGAGTGACATACTAAACCTGAAAATAACTCTTCTGAGCTGCCTGAATCGATGAAACAGTTAATCGGCTAAAACTTTTGAAAGATCAACTTACTCTCTCTCTAATATTTGATATATGAAATTTTTCTTAGTTTTTCTGGTTTCCTTTAAGTTTTATATTCTAAATAACACTAAAGCTTTTGTAAACATACATATTCTTGTAGAGCTTATTGAACTCTCTGGAATCATGTAAAAATATCTAGAATACGATATGTCGCTTAAGATGTTACAAACATATTTTGTTATTACAAAAGATGTAACATAAAAAATTTTCCCTCAAGATTAGTAAAATGACCATAAGATTGTAATAGATTTATGTATTTTGAACTATTTTTTTTCAGATGATAGCTCTAATCTTCCTCTAAAAAATGACATAATTTGATCTATAACTTCATATAAGTTTGTTATAGATATCATTGATTTATTGAGAGGGGTCGAAACTTTTGAATCATCCTTTATTTTATCGGTATTTTTTCTTACATCTGTAAATATCAATTGACATAATATCTAGAAGTATGACATATATACCAAAGGTTGATCTAGTACTGTACCTACCATTTGTTGAGTCAAGAAGTTCGAGAAACTATTCAAAAATTGGAATTTTTAGATTAAAATTTGAGAAAAGTGCGATTTACGAACATCTTGATCAAAATCAGACTAAAATCATATATTTTCTCTCTTTTACATGAATTATCTAGCTTCCTATCAGTCAGTTCTCTACCATCGTTTTCTATCTTTTTCATTTGAAGATTCTTCGAATTCAAGAAAATTTTCAGCCGCCGCGGTCGAACATTTCAAAAAAAAAAAAATTGTCAGCCGCCGTCGCCAATCAACTCGCCGTTGTACATCTATATATTCGTGGCCTGCATCAATGCCGTTCTGTGACAAATGCGCACAATTATTCGTATCATTGTGTGCAACATGCATTAAAAAGCTTCTAACATAGAATATTACGATCGCTTCAATGTCAAATACTACAGTTCCATCAATTGAAACATTACCAGTGGAAATATGTCATCATATTTTCGATAATCTTGATGTAAAAACAATCTTATACTCAATTCGACCAGTATCAAGATTATTTCTATCAATTGTTAATACTTATAATCGATATGTTTTGGATTTGAATTTGATTTCAAAATCAAATTTTTATCTTTTTTGTCGATTAATTCATCCTCAAAATATTATTTCACTAACACTTTCGAATAATGAACGAACATCAGATCAAATAGATTTGTTTATATCACTTGTTCATCTTCGACAATTTACTCGACTTCGTTCATTAACTCTTCTTGATATTGATGAATCGCAATTAAACTTCATTTTGAAAAGAATCAATCTTAATTTGCTCCATTCATTCTCATTGAATATTAGACAATATGCTAATAAACTCATAGCAACAACTCTAGCTCTTCTTTCATCAACTATGGCACAAACAGCTCTTCGAAAATTGGAATTCGTTACGTGGGATAGAATGCCAAAGATTTCATGGCCCATCAATAGTATAACTGAGTATTTGACTACGAATAATCGCATAAATATAGATGATCTTTATACAATACTTCAATGTTCTCCACATTTAAATACACTCATCATGAGCGAAATTCCAAAAGGAATGATTAATAATTTAACTTCAATATGTTTTCGACAATTAACATCGTTAACTATCAAAAATCTTTCTGTCACCATTGATGAACTTGAATTATTTCTCTTATTGACATCATCACTTGTTTATTTAAAATTAATTGGTGTAGGACAAATGTTGAATGGTAAACGATGGGAGCAATTTATTGAAATAAATTTACCTGAACTGAACAAATTTGAATTTTATTTCGATGAATGGAGATTAACTCGCCAAACTTCTACAGATATCAAGTTAATTATTGCTTCATTTCAAACATTGTTTTGGATTGAACACAAAAAATGGCTTGTTGCTTGTGAATACGAACATACTAGGCTAGAGCCCAATATTATTTCTCTCTATTCAATACCAATATGCAAATCTTCTATATGTTACACGTCAAAATTGACAAAGTCATTGTTGTTCACTTATCCTATGATGATGAACAACGATTTATTAATAATGGATAACATCAAATCATTGAATTTGACTTTGAACAAATCAACAGCTGATAATATTCAAGTAGAGGTATGTTGATCAAATAAAAGGTCAACCATTAAACAGAAATCGATAAATATAGTGAGACTAATAATTGTGTCTTTTCTATTAGTCTCTCGCAAACTCTATCGATATTGTTTTCATTTTATCTCTTTCCTGACGATTTTACGTAAATCGAAAGTACAGGCTAAGAATGTCATATTGTATACAAAAACAGACACTGAGTATTTATGTATTTGAATATTTTTAGTGTACCACAGCACATCATCCATTGTTTCGTAAAGTGACTGAAATTAATCTTGAATTTTGCCACGATTGGCCTTCAATTTCGCTACAAACACTCTTCGTTTTGATCGATATTTCACGAATAGTTCATATAACAATGTCTAGCAATTATTTAAATCAATGGAATCAAAATTTATTAATGGACATCAGAATTTTCCTGGAACAAGCACATAATCTCTTTTCATTGTTGATTCATAGCAGCTTCTACAGACACAAATCAGATTTAACTGTAGAAAATATTCATTCAATACTTCCATATCATGTTAAACACTTGCAAATTCCAATAGATGATTTGAATCAAATAAATATAATTCTTAAACGATGTGAAAATCTATCAATAATTTATTTTGACATCGAAAGTACGGAATTCTCCAAAAAAGTCATCAACTGGTTTGCTGAAAATACCATTAACACAACATGTCGAGAAAATTATAGAATGGTTACTGTTTGGCTCGGAAAGAAAAGAACACAATTAACTGAAATATGTTGTAATCACAAACGAATAAAATTTCACTAAGTAAAAATTTTGGATTGTAATTTTGAAATTAAATAAATCTGAGTATTTACACTTTCATGCGATTCGACTTATATAGATGTAGATTATCTTTCTTTTTTTTTGATTTGATGGTTTATAAAGATGAAGTCAGTTCATATCAGATTCTGATACATTATTAGTGAAAGTTAGAGAAAAATCCATGACTCAAGTAATTCAAAAATGATTCATAAAATTATCAAATAATTGCTTTAAACACTGATGAAGATAGAAGAAAAGTTTAATATCTGCATTGAGAAAAATTTGATATGTGATGATAGAAATGGTAGATATTTGTCAAATGATGCTTCTTGAAAGTACAAAAGAATGATATGTTCATGAAAAACAGAAAATATAAGTATCATTATGATATAAATGCGATTTCTATAACAGAATCAATACTATCTACTGACACATAACATATAGCAACTCTTTGAAAAGTTTTTGTTTTGGTAGGAAATTCGCTATTGATAAAATTCATTTAGATGTAACATAAAATTAACTTCTTTATAACTTCGCTGTAGTGAACAAGTTAATGATCGAACACAAGCTAGAGGTTCAAACAGATCTACTTTTTGTAGGTCTTGTCTGTTTAACTTTCGCAGGCTCTAAATTTTCTTTTACATCTTAACATTATTATGATATTTGAATTAGAATAGAAGATCGTTTTTATAAGAAAGCAAAGAAATTATCCAAATCGAAATGAGATGATTAGACGAAGTATTCAAATGTACATAGTTCAACTTCCATTCATTTCGATAACTATGGAAATATATATTTGTCACTGATCCTTTCAATAATCGCATTTAATACTTTTTTTTGGCAACAAATTCGTGTAGTATGAGTTCACATACATAAGAGGTTTTTGTTTTTTTGAAAGTTTTAATGGAAAAATCATGAGATATGATAAAAGAATAATTGAAAAAAAAAAATCTTTTAAATTATTTCTCAGCAAATATTACATCGATATCTGAATTATTATCATTATCATTTCCAATTGAAAATAAACGAACTGAAGATGTTTATATTAATTAAAATATTCAATTTCATTGTGATTAATCTTTTTTCGATAATCATTCAATGGACAATTTATAAGTATACTCTAAATTATTCATATCAAATAAATATTGATCAACTAGGGTCGTTATGATTTTTCCAAATATTGTAGGTATATTAATTGTTAGAAGTTCAAAACTCAACTAATACATCATGTAAAAATAATCAAAGATTAACTTTTTTTCTTTAATTATGTAATAAGAACAACAAAACGATTTTTTCACTAAAATCCTCATTAATAATTTTTGAAGGATCATCTCAACCAAATTAAACATATCGATGATCTATGGTTTATATTAACAAATGTTAAAATTCTACATAAAAATAGTATTGATTATTTACTCATTCATGTTTACGATTCCTATTCTTCTATATAATAACAATTGGTTAAAAATATTTTTATTTGACCTAGTTACATTATTTCAAACAGTATATGTTTGAAATGAGGAATTTCAATCGATTAATTCAGTAACAGAAATTGCTTTCTTTTCTATTGATCTCAATGATTATTTTCCAGGTGAAAATATCGAATGGAAAATTTCTTGAGATTCAATTAATCTAACTTTGACATATCTCTGAATGCAATTCATTCAATCAAAATAGTTCACTTTTTGATTAGTTTCGATTCGTATTTTTCTTGTTTAGTTTATTATTTGAATTATTTTAGGTATAAACATAGATTATTTTTCTGCTACAGATAAACTATTTTTAATAATCTTCATATTGAATATAATTAGCAATTTGAAATTCTTTTATAGATTGCAAAGAGAAATAAGTTCGAATATAATTAATTTTATGATTAATAAATCTTCATCATATGGTTTTTGTCCAATCCAACCTCATAAAGGAACAAGAATAACTTTATTTACTATTTGTTATTCAAATTAGTCTGTTAAACATGAAATGAAAGATTAGATATTTTGTGCTTCGTTTTTGTTACATTTCTAGAAGGAAAATTCAATTTTATTTTTATTTTTTTCTTATTTCGGACAGCAGATTTTTTCACAATGAACGATGATTAAATTTAGTTTAATATCCGATTTAAAGTTCGATTACTATCTGGAAATGATCAAACTTCATTATTAAATATCAATATTTATATTCTAGATTAACCATCTAAAACTGATGATCTTGAATAGAAATTCACAAATAAACATATAATTGTCTTGTATATAAATTAAAATTTTTATTTTTATTTTAGATTTCTTCTTTGATAAAATTGATTCATCACAAAAAAAAAGAATTGCAAAACAACAGAATTTTTATTATTAAAAACAAATGACAAATAAAATAAATAGTTACGAGAGTGAAACTCAATTATTATTAACTTTAGTGTTAAATAATCATATAAATATTGGTCAAAATTCTACAATAAATGCATCATAAGTCTTTATGTCATTAGAAACAACATTAATTAGAGCGAGAGTTTGGTTTTGGATGCTTGTGTTGGTTGAAGGCACAGGTCCACTTGCACACAGTCATACCCTCAAGAGCAATGTAGCATAGAAGAGACCATCTTATAGGAATGGACGACAAAATAATTATATACGCATATGGTGACTCATAATGACAAAGAGTAAAGAACAAAGTGTCGATGATTTAGGAAGGAATGATGAAAGAGCGATAAGAAATAAAACATGTGTCCAATGATTCAGGATTGGAAATAAAATGCATCATAATATTAGTACTTGGATTCTCAGTCCAAAAAGCATATTTCTACAAGTATTTAAAACTTTTATTGTTTCTTACGATTTGTAACAACTGATTATAGTTTTTCAGTAACTGTCGTGATTTTTTCAGATTCGACAGAATAATCTGTAAACTTGATAAGTTCTCTGCAAAACTATTAGAATCTATACGATCGGACACGATCTTGAAAAAATGTCTTTTTGTTTACCTTTCTATATTTGATATATGTATGCAATGCATCATTCGCTAATTATCGTTGTTTGAAAAAAAAAGTGGAGAAGAAATACATTGTCTATAACCTATCAAAACGTTCGTACAGTAGTAATTATTTGCCATAGTTCTGATTCAATAAATAATAGTCACAAGCAGTATACATATACAACATTTGGTGAACCAAGGATCATGTACAGTCGATAACTAATGGAAAAATGCTCGATTGAGCAAACTACAAGGCTTGTTTTTAAAACAACTTAGAATAATAGCATCTTCTTTATTAAAGAATTATAAAAATTTTGCATATCGCACAACGTCAAACATTTCTGTCTATTATTCAGTTAGTAGAAGCAACTAGTGTTGTCTATCATCAGCTGGTGGTTGCGAAGATGTTGGTCTATTACCATCATCAGTTATGGTTTGTACCGTTGGAAATTCCACTGACTCTAAGGTTTTGTATCCATGCCAATGTCCATCTCTCCAATAATAAACTTTTTCTTTTGATTTACCATGTTGATAAACGAAAAACTGGGGACCTTCTTGCAAAATAGTTTTGTAATATTCAATGTTGTTTTCTTGACAGACTTGAATATTTTCATTTGGAAAGTCTTCTCTCAGCTTTTCCAGAGTTGTTAAACGTCCTGTAGCTATCACTGTTGCATTATATTTTTCACCAGTATATCGTATAATGCATAATTTCTCGTTTGTAATGGGAACTCCGAGACTACGATCTATATCGTTGTTTCCTGTTGCCATTCTAAGTTTGAATCTTGAGTGAAAATGGATTAAATACGTTTTGGTGTAAAAGTAAAACATTGCAACCTGAGAATATATAGAAAAGGAGAATGTTGGATTTTTCCATGTAGATAAAAAAATATTTATTTTTAACCTTAACAATTGGAAATTTCCAAGTTATTATCAATCTTTATGCCAAATATTGCCGATAAAACGTTATTACATGCGTTATAACCTTTTCTTTTGATAAAGTGATAGACATGCACTTTTTGTTTCTTTCTTCAAGCAGTAGTTTGCGTAGCGTCCTAATTGCGACCACTTTTTCGTTAATTGGCTTAATTTGTGGTCGCAATTTGGAATGAATAAAATAACGTTGATATTAATTTGATGCGTTTCCAAATTGCGACCACTTTCATTAATTAGTTATTGTAATATTGAATTGAGTTATATTCTATCGATGATATAAATACAGATGTGTGTGCGTATACCTCATGCTATATTTTAAAATATGGATAATAACTTTTCTTGGTCAACAACTGAAAGAGATGACAAGGCCATCTTATATAATAATTATTTATATGGATTAAAACGTGTGAATCATAATGGTACGTTAATTTATGTCTGTACTTTCAAATCTTGTTCTCGTGCCATTACTTTAAAAAATGATGCAATTGTGAAATCAAATAGCTTGAATCATGACCATGATCCCAAATTACCAGAAAATGTTCAAGCTGTGTTAACCGGATTAAAGCGTCGAATCTCAACTGAAATTGACCAACTTGTATCACAACTTTACGAAGAAGAAGTTAAAAAATTTGTGAGTACTTCTTTGTTTCATTTGCACAGACAGTAGATAACTATGTTTTTTTCTTATGTATTTCTTTACTCAATAAATTTTTTCTTCGATCATAACTGTTGATTACTTCATAACTAAAAAGTGGTCTCAATTTGGAAACGCAACAAAAATGAGATGAACGTTACTTTCTACATTCCAAATTGCGACCACTTCTC
The DNA here is from genome assembly GCA_905250075.1 of Rotaria sp. Silwood1. NCBI lineage: Eukaryota > Metazoa > Rotifera > Eurotatoria > Philodinida > Philodinidae > Rotaria > Rotaria sp. Silwood1. The sequence continues at coordinate 259,834 of CAJNOP010000230.1, forward strand.
TCTTAATTGGCTTAATTTGTGGTCGCAATTCGGATATAGCAGTAGTTTGACATCATAAAACTAAATCACCGTGTTTTTTAGAAATGTCAACATGTTTTTCTGGTTGAAATGGAACAAACAACATAAATGAAAAATCAATGCTGAGACTGTGGTCTCTCACAGTCCACTCTTCAAATAAGAATGTGGGTGGGGGTGGGATGTTAGCGAAGGTCAAATAGATTACAACACCCACACTCACCTTTGGAAACACGATCAAAGTGTTATCTTCTCGGTTCTTTTTATGCGACTAAGATTAAAAACAAGAAATGCTTAGTTCACAATCTTTCTTGTTGTGCTGTTTTTTTGCGTTTTAACTCAAAAATTTTCATTGAATTCAAAGCTTTACCTATGAATTAAAAAGAAACATAGTGTTTCTAGATCGATTAAATGTATCTAATAAGTTTTCTGTACAAGTCCCTATCGGTATCTATTATCATAATATGAATATTATGATTATCACTCTTTACTCAATAAAGTTGTATCTATTTTCTCGAAATACGATAGAGTTGGGTATGAGTGGTATCGAGACTTGAATGGATGTGACTGTAGTTTTTCTGATCAATAAAAACAAACCCACAACCATACCTTCATCAACAGCTACAGACACATCCAGTCTGAATATGAATATGGATATGAGTATGAATGAAAGAGACACTCACAAACAACTTAGATGTATGAACTATTATTTTGAAATCTTTTGATTTTGAATGTATTTATTGATTGAAATTAAGCATTATCAACTATTGAACCCATAAATTACAGATTATACGAGCATTGAATGATCGAAAAGTTATCTTATGTCAATCAACAATATTGGTATTCATACGACTATATTAACACTTCCCATCGAATCGTCACCCATTCGTTAGGTTGATACGCGATCACTAACATCTTGACGATGCGCTCGAAACTAGTTTCAGGTTGTTCTGTAATTCTGAGAAGATAAAAATGTCCTTGTTTAACAGGGGCACTTGCTTCTGATTTTCCTTCTCGGAACAGCTCTGCAGATTCTTCCATTGGCTGAAAGTTGTTGCTATATGATCTACCCTTAAGAATAAGAATTGTCTTATTTTTCCGATGGATTGATGCGAATCCTTGGCCATTTCCTCCTGTCTCGTCATATTTATACTTCTTCTGTAAATCTGCGCTAGTTCCCAGATCGATGATTGTTCCAACTTCACGACCTTCTATACCGACACTAAAGCTACCATTTTTGTAATTGTTGAAGTCAATATCACTGCGTCTGTTGTAAACGCTCCAGTCTGAAAACATCTGACCATACTTTTCGTCACCGAAGCAGAAAGTGCGGGCGAGTGGATCCAGTGCATACAGAGTTACAATATTCTTATTTTGCTTAGAGCTATCGTGTGTAGCATTTGTAACAATTTGCCATTTTTGAATTTTTGGATAAGCAACAATATAAAATGTTCCAATCATTAACAAAACAAAAACCATGGTGCAAATTTGTAAACCAATCAGCCATTTCATTTTCCATTGGTCACTTTTCTTCTGCAATAACATCACATCTTCACGATAAGCAGAATTAATTATTTTTTCTGTGTTATCACTTCTCGCAAAAGTCATTGCTGATTCTTAAGACGACAAAGAAAAAACGATCCCTTTTATTATACTTGATAGAAAATTAACATTACTCATATCTTATCTCTAAATGCGTCACTATGCTTTAAAGAATTGCATAACCGAAACGATTGTAACAGATAAATAGTTTCGTCATACATTTACATCTCTTAAATTTTAGTGTTACTTTATCTTGACTCTATGAAATAAATGTAACTACAACTCTTATATTTATAAAATAGAGATAAATGAATTGTTTATTTTCAAAAACAACGAATAAAAAAATTGTTTTCTTTGATAGATAAATAGACGAATATCTGGTATAACAACAGTATATGCTGGCCAATATCTTTTACTAACACTAACATCATTTCGACGTGTAATAGTCAGACTAAGACTTTCTTTTATTAATTTCGAGATTTTGAAAAGAGTTTTTTTTGCTGTTTTCTTGATCATCCTATTCTTTGCATCGAAGAGTTACTATTATCTCGTCATTTTTCATTTTCATACTTTGTTTTTCTTAATTCAACATTACTATCTTCCTAATCACTGATGTAAGAGATGTGGGTGTGGGTAAAGAGAAGACAAACACTCATATCTACATCCACAAGTTGAAATATGGAAATTGAAATTTTTCTATTGATTTCTACTCACAGACTGCAAAATTATTTAAAAAAAAAAGGTATCAGCTGAATCCATATGGTTATACGAAGCGAGACACGATGCAATAGGGATGTACTTTGAGTGTTACAACGAGATATTATTCGTATACGGCCTATGAAAATTAATGAATGAAACGAATTGCAAAGCAAGATAGATTTTGTCAAGAACAATAATGAAATATTCGCTATAGTATATGGCAAATAGTCCAAATCTTTTGAATAATTTGCATGTGCTGCAATGGTCGGGTATAGCAGAATAAAAAAAAATGATTGGAATGAGCGATAGATTTCTAATTCATAACAAAATCAATAATCAAAACTTGGATATCAAACGCAAACGACGAAACTTTTCAGTTCTACTTATCTTTAGAGGGAGATACACGAAAAAATCACATAGTCATCAAGAACCTGATGCAGGATTTCTATAATAAATTATCAGACTTATATGACAATTTAGTCTAACTATTCGCTTTTTTACTAAAATGATTAAATAAACAGAAGAACAGGAAAATTTTTCGTTTAACAATTATTAAAAAGAGAAAAAATTCTAATAAAAGTTCTCGAAAACCGTAAAAAGTTTCATAGCAAACTTTCAAAAAGCCTCCAACAATGCTTTCTTTCGATTAGGCCTTATGAGCTTGTCGTTGCTTGATTCACTTCCCAAACAAAGAGCATAACCGAAATGACAATATATACATTTAAACGATTGAATTCCACTGTAGTCTCATTGTACTTTAGATCAATAACACAATCTTCCGAAGTTTCTCGACCCTTTAATCCAAGAAAAGAATAGTCTCTTCATTTTCTTATTCCGAATAAAATTATTTGGTTTGATAGTTAGACTTCGATTCTCATCCTCTTCTCAAACGTGTCTGCAGAATTCGATCAAACGATAGCACCTCCTGATGATCTATACATGCACAGTCTTCAATTAACTGTAAAATCAAACTAAAGATCCATTCTCTATATTCGAGTTGACGAAGAATAAATTTGAAAAACATTCTCCAGCTTGTTTAATGAGACATTACTTGGAAGAAAAAAGACTTCATTTTGTTAATTCCGAAACGAAAGTGGATATCTATTCACACTAGAATTAACTTTATAACTTTGAATGTTTGCTCAATATATGATATAAATGACTGTTGATCAACATTTCTAGTTAGGTTGGAGGAGAATCAAACAAATAATTGTTGTATCACTATAGATGAAATATTTCATGAAAACTTCTGCATATGTCAATGATAATTCATTCTAGTTGAATAAAAATCACTATTAGGTTCGCTACTATCACCAAACCATATTGTCAATTGAAAGCTTGATTTTCGATAGACAAATTTTCGTTGCTTCAACTTCAGATGTCGTATAATTTCTTCCCAATTCTTTCATCTTCTTTCCGGAATCAAACTTTTTCGCCATGCAAATATTATACTCCACCGATTTTTAAATCTATCAACAAAAGTCTTCATCATTTGTAAAATGTGATGAAATCATCGAACACATGTTGTTGACATTTAACACTCGATTATTGCAGCAACTAGATCTGACTTTTAAAACGTATAGATTTACAGTCTGCTCGAGCAGCGTCTTTATTTAACACATTCACCCCGATTCAAATTTCATAGAAACTAACATCTTTAAATACGTTTTATTAGAAAACAAAATATACCACAAGATGCAGCATGAAAAGCTCTACAATCTACATCATAAAACTTATTTTAATTGTGTACTTTTTGTTTTCAAAATAAACTAAAATTGTGTGTGACCAATGTTCGAGGTTGCAAAAATTGATTGCACAGAATTTTGCTTTTTTCGAAAGCAAAAAATAAACTTTACAATGTAGATTGTAGAGCGTTTTACACTGCATCTTGTGCTATATTTTGTTTTTTCTTACGAAATAATATTAGGTGATAAAAAGATGAAACAAGAAAAATGAAATTTCACATTCGTGCAAAAAAAAATGATCGTTTCGCAACTTCGAAAACTAGTTATACAGAGTTTTACTTTCTTTGAAAACAAAAATTACACAATTAAAATAAGCTTTACTATGGAGATTGTAGAGCTTTTTACGCTGAATCTTATGGTATATGTTGCTTTTTTAATAAAACGTATTTAGGGATTAAAATATGAAATGCAAAGTGCGGTCCACCGGTGGATCCCATCGGGTCGAATGTGTTAAATGGATTTATTTGGCATGAGTTCGAAAAAGTCATTGTAGAGACGCTTAAGTGTTGTAATACGTGAAAGATTGATCATTTTTGATACTAATTCACTTCCATTCGATGGCCAATCGTTGTTAGAATAAATTCTGAGATTAATGACGTTCGAAAACAGAAAATTATCTGATATATTTACCTAGATAATGGGATAGAGAAAGAAGAAACATTAAATGATTTTTTTGTTGTTGGTATGGTACAAAAAATTTATTTGATCGCTTTTCAGTCAGAAAAGATAATAATACTGATTAAAGTGTGAAGAAAGCTGTTGAGAACGTTCTGAAATTTGTACCGATGTGATGTTAAAAGAATTATGAAAATTTCAATATAGATCTCGGCAACTACCCAAAAAAAATTGAAACAAAAATTGGAGAAATGAACAAGAGTTACGTCGTCTAAAATCGGAGCAACCAAGTTATACTTGTAGTACGAGTAAACTATGCGTAATTCTCACATTTTTCTTTCCAGAAAAGTCAGTTGAGATAATTCCAATTATGCTTTCATAATGACTATAGATTTGAATAATATTCCTGGTAAAATCGAACATTTTTCTTTAAAAGCCCATTTTTTCCTCGAAATGATTATTGTCTTCCGAAAAAAGTCACAATAATTTTTCGTTGACGTTTGTCCAGTGATTTTATATTGCAGGTAATAAATGTTTTAAGACTGACGGAAGGAAGGGAATCAAAAATGGAATATGTAGATATAATGGTTCTCTTCATGGAAACGCACACTTGGTCTCTTTCACTCTGTAGGTTGGCTATAAGTTGATCTTTAATTCATAATGAATTCTATGAAATCATGGTCGAAAGCTTTTAAGAAGCTATTCTTAAGCTGACTCTGACATTACTATGAAGTATAGTCTTAAAGAGCTTCTATCAGTTCAACATTTTCTTCAAAACATACCTTGTTTAAGTTGAAATCGTTTATTGTCCATAACCTAAGGCTTACACATCTTACTTCACTCATAATTTCTGCATTCATATTGAAGTTTTCTAATGTTGAACAGAAAGTTTTGCCACACTCGTAGTCATAATCAATATCGATCGTTGGTATTGGTGTTGAATAGAGAAAAAATTTTGGTCTATCTGAAATAAATTCGCAAGTAAAATACGAATGCTTTTCTTCGGTCCAGAACGATGTGCGAAATGGTTTCAGAAGCGAATCAGCATAAAAATTTTCCGAAGCGATACGACTGTGAATAAACATGTCAAGCTGTTTCAGAAAATACAGTTCAGTGTGAAAATATTTTTCTCATGAAGAATATTCCTTCAAAACAGCATTCTCTCGTGCATAACGGTGCCCATAAGAGATACTGTTGAAGGCGAGCAATCAATCCTGAATGTTTAAGCAATGTTAGAGAAGACAACGAATGATACAAGCCTTGAACTATATCTTCATCTTCTGCTGTTTCAATCTCATGAATAGATTTATTATTTTCTTCCACTATGATATCATCGATGATCATTGTTCGCAGCTGTGGTGAGTTTCGTAGAATCATACAATATTGTTTTTCAGCACAACGTCCGATGGTAAGACGTCGAAGTGAATATTTAGTTGGCCATAAAATTTCATCTAATTCATTGATGCCAAGATTAGCTTCGAATATCTCTAAATTTGATTCAGCTATTATACATCTAAGAAGATGAAGTGCTGGATAGCCAATATATTCATTTTCAGAGTCAAAATATTGACTCTGATCAAAACACAGAAAATAGATTGAAAATGATACCAGTGAATGACAGCAAGTGATATGATCGAAGATTTTGCTACAGTAGTCGTTAGAATCTTGAATCTAAGTTAAGGAACGTAATCGAGTAAACCGACAGATATCGATGAATGAAAACAAGTATTTGATTTGCTTTGGTGTTCTGGGATCCTCAGATAATCTTATTGCAATGGTCGACTCTGGTCGAATTCGACGACAAACTTGCCGCAATCGATGCTGAGAAATTGAATCAAAATCAAGAACATATCGATCATAGTGTTTGATTATTTCTTGGAATCGTCTGCACGTAAAACACCATGAGAATAAAATTGTCTGTACATTAAGATAATCGAAAATGCGATGAAGAAGTTCAGTAGGTTGCTTTAAAAGATCTGAAGTCTGTTCAATAATCGCTATGTTGTTCTCATGATTATTGTTCGAGAACAGATCATATTTTCTGGACGCTTTTCGATGATTGTGTAACTCTATTTTTTTACCAACCATTTGGATATTTGCCATGTTACAACTGCTTCCTTTATATGGCTTCTGCTCTTCATACACGTGTATATATATATATATTGCTTCTTAAGAAAAAACTGTAATGCCAATATGATTTGTATCTTAGATAAGAAAAGAAAATAAGAACACTTTCGCATACACAATTGATTCCAAGCACTATTTTTCGTAATGAAAATGATACTGCAGCAGATCCAGCGTTGGTATTCGTTCAGCATATTGCAAATGTTTAGGGTGAATGCGTGTGAGTATCAATGAAAGGAATACCCACACCCTCATAATGAGAGATATTTGTGAAATGACATAATTTCAAATCACACTTAAAAGAATTTTTTTGTTCTGAGGCTTTTTAAATAGTCAGCTAAAATACCTACAAATATATGCAAGCACATGAATAAGGCCTATTCTAATATCATTGCCAGATGTCGGTCATCCATTATTAATAAAACGTCTCTGAAATAGTAATGTCGTCAGTGTACAAGAACGATCTATCATCATTTGAACAATGAAACAGATATATCTGCTATAGATCATTGAGGAAGTGGGTGTGTGTATGATTTCGAGTGTTCGTTTTGAGTTCAGCCTCACACTTCCACCAACACACTCGTATTTTGGAAAGAGATGTTTTCTAGTTAGCTCTTTGATGTGTTTAAGTCATACAAGCAATAATAAATTACAAGAAAGTAACTATCTATACAATTACTGATAACATCTTGTTCATATTGAAGCTCGTTTACTCAATGTTTAGGAGTGTCATCACAAGATATTAAGTCATATCACATACCTCAGTTTAATATTTGTTTTTTCCCTAGTCGGCAGACTACTAAAATAAGATTGGTTGAATGATTCATCTTGAAAAATTACAACCAATACAATGCTTTTTTTCTCGTTCCTTTACATAAGACATTTATCACTGTCCTTTATACGACATTCGAACGATTCACATAACTTATATGTTCTTCTTCTTCTGTATTTTGAAATCAAACTGAGTGAAGGAAAACAACGTGCCATCAGGAGCAAAACAAAGCAGAAAAAACTATGTGAAGAGACGCAATACTAGTATGTACGATAATTTCCGTAAAAGTGGAATAGCTTTTTTTTAAAATTTTTTTACAAACTGTGGCATACATAACATCTATTTATTTTCAAAAACTGAATGCATCATAATTATGAAAAGGACGAAGGACTAGGTAAAAAATTTAGTTACTCAGTTGAAAAATTTCAATGATCTTTGCTTCCATTTTCAGAGTGTGATGCTTTCTATGAGAAAAAGCACTTTAATGGACGATTGGATTTTTTTAGTAAGATGTATTTAATAAATTCGTTTATTTAGTGTTTCAAATTTGAAGGAATAAAACGAAATAGCTGACTTTCAATTCAGTTTATCATTGAATGTCTATTTTAGATTTTGTAACAAGATGAAGTTCGCTCATAGCTGGACGATACACGATCAAGACGAAAATGGCAGAATGTACTCAGGTATCTTTCTTTCTCTAGTGATTTTGATATAACTAATAAACGAATCACATTCGATTATCAAGAAAATAGCTACGTCATCACTCAGTTATCCAAACTAAACGGTACGTCGACATCGGTTCAGACGATAGCCAACGTTCCTCAAAGGTAAGTATACAATGTTGGGTTATTAGATTCAACAAGTAGACGAATCTTTCGTTTTAGACTATTGTTGAATAGTTCATTTGAATTGTTGTCCAATGAATTAATAATTTTGATAATGTCCTATCTAAGCTCGACAGATCTTGTTCAATCATTTTCTCGTCTCAATTGACGAATCGATTAGCTTGTTTACAAGTCATCACGTAATTTCACATTGCCGAATGACACATCCCCAGTTTGGTTAATCGAACATAAATCGTTCATTGAGAATGCCATTCAAAAGATGACTCTGACATAGATGTCATAATACCATTACACTGGGTATCGAGAGCCAACCGTCAAAATACCCGCAGAGTAATCAAGTGTATTCACTTTCCCGATCTATAATTTACGAACAGGAGTAATGACTTCAATACCCCTTACATAAACTATATATCGTACAAGTTGAGCGTTTTGAGTGGATTTGGTGTAACGACGTCATTCCACCGGGGTAATACACCAAAACCACTCAAAACACTCAACTTTAAAAAGTATACAGTTTCCATGGCACAAAGTGATATCATTACCTTTGGGGTAATTGCTGTTTCGCGGTGGATACCCGATGTAACGGGATTATGACATCACTCCTTTGATGTGATAAAATTTCCCTTGCATAGAAAGGATACGCTAGTAACGCCCGAGGAAGATTGGTCCTATGGAAAATCGAAAATTAATTCAGTCGTACAGTTCGTACAATATTCGGTTTGTCATGGAAACTAGAAATAGGGTATTTAGAGATAATAAATATTCGATTATGTTTGTTTGTTTGAACTCTTTATTTATTATATTCAGAGAACTTTTCTGCTTTTTGTTGAGAAAAATAACTGAAGAGATTCTCGAAAATTAATATATGTTGTTGTTGTCTAGATTAAAGATAAAGCACGGCGGTACATGGTTAAGCGAATGGATCCACCAAAGGATTTTCTAAAGAACTATATGGTTCGAAACAGAATTTTGTGGCGAATTTTTCGAAGCCAAATTCAATCGCTTTTGTCGCTGACTCATTGACATCCAACCCCAAAATGATGCATCTTATGTTTGCTGCTCTGGTAGGAAATAAGTGTGTCTAATCATTTGTTCGTCCAGCTATGAATAGTCTCACTTGGAAAAGCAGATATTTCTGTACAAAGTCATACATGAATCATACAAGTGTAGTCAACTAATGAAAAAATTAAAGTGAGTAAATACTGTTTTTATCAGCTTTTGAGATATTACTTGAACGTTCATGCTCCTCAATCGCCTACAGAACCTCTTTAAGATCGGCTTTCAATATTCGGAGTTTGATGCAGTTTTTCACGAGCTACATGATATTTTAGTTTTTGTTTCAAGATTTTATTGGATTATATTGTCGAAGAGCAAATACTGACTAAATTAATGGATATTTCAGGTTGAAGCTTCTTGTTTCTTTGCAACGTGCGAAGAAACTGGCTTTAAAGTTAACTTTCATATCGAGACCTCGGTACAGTGCATCAAGAGGCACACGCTGGTACGACGTTCCTGTTGATAGTTCATTGGCTTAAATTTTGCATGTGTGGATGTGTATGAAGAGAAGCCCAATACCAACATTTAATGAAGCAATTCTGGATTTTAGTCTACACAAACTGTTTGAATGAAAGAACAGTCGGTTTCCATGTGTGGATCTAGGTATGAGTAAAAAACTGACTGATATACAAACCGACTCACAGACATCCTCTGCAGCAAAGTATTACACTGAAGATAATCATTTTGTTGCGTTAGGGGTTTGTTTGAAAAAGAAAGACGTCAAACGATTTCCATCGTTTTATACGATTCATTGGAAGAACAGAACTAGGATACAATAATACAACTCAAACATATAAAGCATTGTAATACGTGACTTCTTTTGATGCACTATTCAAGACAACAGAAGACTTGTTCAAGACTTATGACTAGGTAAATGGATTTCACCAAAGTGTCCTAAAAGTTCGACTGAAAAAAGGAAATCCAGCTGAATTGGAGTATCTCCACCTCGTTCCAGTAGCACAGATACCTGATACTTCATTAAGACCAACAAGCTCACATATGAACCTGCCCACCGTGGTCATTTTAAGATACCTGAAAATCTTACCTATCGATAGTGTTTCAGAAATATATTATCGTATCACTGACACAAGTCATGGAGACTGATACCCACCACCACTTGAATAGGTGTAAGTATTAGGCTTCTTTGAACAGGATATGAGTGGGGTGGGTGTGATTGAGTGTTGATGAACATTGAGAGGAGCACCCAGATTATCGTACTTACGACTGAATTATACGATTCTCAAATCCAATCTTTTGTAAAGAATATGGGTTTGTGTGTAGGTTTGGAGTTACATTAGAGCAACAGAAGAGGATTCTGAAATAAAAATACCGACACTTTTCGATAGCATAATTAAACGCCAGAGTCCAACGTAAAATGAAAAAAATCGGAACTCTATGTGAGTTCGGCTAGATAAACGAAATTCCAGTTTGAATTTCGTTTAGTATCAAAAAATTGGTATAAGTCTTGAATCAGAACTGTTCTGCGTAATGAGACTTCTAGGTGCATTCTGTGTGTGATGATCGAAAATATTAACAGAATATATGCATGGAACAGAATTCTGAAATTGTATTTCTCTGAAACTTGCGTCCGAGTCTCGTTGTGACAGAAAAAAAGATAAAAAACCCACACCCATGCACCGAAATCTACCCTCATGACTACACCACCAGACTCAAATACCACATTGCAATCATGAAAAATCAAAATGCACATTATCTGTTTTCACCAAATTCATATAAACGACGTATGTCCAAAGAACATCATTTACGCATTTTCATTCTTGTACTATAACATATTCTAAAGCAATATATTCATCATTGAGTTAACTACATTGAAAATCAAAAAACTTTATTATTTTTTGAGAACAAAGCATGAAAAACGAGTGAATTCCATATTCAACAATTCGTTACAGTTCTACATGAAACCATCTTCAATATCTGTTTTCACGATTTATTGAGTTCTTTATTACGCTCAATCAATTTTCCTACACGATGCATAAGATCTACTTCGATCCGATTGGCATCCAGATCTAGTGTAGTGAGTGTCTATGAGAAACAATCTAGATGAGTATATGAGAAATATAAAAAGAGAATGAAGATCACCATGTTATGTTTCAATCCTTCAGCTAAATGTTGTGCTCCAACAACTCCGATTTGATTCGAGGAAAGACGTAGTGTGGTGAGTGTCTGCGTAACAAAGTAGAGATAGATATATGAGACAAATGAATAGAGAATGAGGTTCACTGTATTATATTTTAATGCGTCAGCCAACTGTTGTGCTCCGAGATGTTCGATTCGGTTCGATGAGATATGTAGGGTGGTGAGTGTCTATGTGAAAAGCAGAGATCTGTATTGAAAAGATGAATAGAGAATTAGACTTACCGTGTTATGTTTTAATGCATCGGCCAAATCTTGGGCTCCAGCAGCTCCGATTTGATTTGAGGAGAGATTCAGTGTGATGAGTGTCTGTTGTAGAGTGCAGAGCGATGTATGAGATAGATGAAGAAAAAAAATGAGGGGGAAGGATAGAAGGAGCACCGTATTATGTTGTAATGCATTAGCGAGATATTCCGCTCCGAGGTCTTCTATTTGATTCGAGGACAGCTCTAGTGTGGTGAGTGTCTATGTAAAAAGGGAGACAGCTATACGAGACCGACGCAGAGAAGATCATGGTCACCTTGTTCCGTTGTAAGGCATCAGCGAGATGTCGTGCTCCGAGATCTTCAATTTGATTCGAAGAGAGGTGTAGCGTTTTCAGTGTCTATGTCAACAAGTAGAGATCGGTATGTGAGAAAGATGAGAAGAGAATGAAGCTCACTGTATTATGTTGTAAGGCATCAGCTAAATGTTGTGCTCCGAGATCTTCCACTCGATTCGAGGAGAGATCTAATGTGGTGAGAGTCTGTGTGACAAAATGGAGATCGATATATGAGAGAGATGAAGAGAGAATGAGAGTCACCGTATTATGTCGCAATGCATCAGCAAGGTGGTGTGTTCCGAGATCTTCGATTATATTCGAAGAAAGATCTAGTGTGGTAAGTGCCTGTGTAACAAAATGAGGATAAGTATAAGACAGATGAACAGAGAATGAAGGTCACCGTAGTATGTAGCAAAGCATTAGCTAAGTGTTGTGCTCCAAGGTCTTCGATTTGATTCGATGATAGATGTAGTGTGGTGAGTGCCTGTGTGACACAGTGTAAATAGATAAATAAGAATCATGGAGAGAGAATGAGCATCACCTTATTATGTTTTAATGCATAAGCCAAGTATTGTACTCCGATGTCTTCAATTTGATTTGAGGAGAGATCTAGTATAGTGAGTGTCTGTCTAACAAAATCATGATAGATACATGATAGAGATGAATAGAGAATGACAGTTACCGTGTTATGTTGTAAGGCATTGGCGAGATGTTGTGCTCCAAGAGCGCGGATTTGATTCGAGGAAAGATGCAGTGTGGTGAGTGTCTGTAAGAAAAATTAGAGATCGGTATATAAGAGAAATGAGGAGAAGATGAGGGTCACCCTATTATGTTTTAATGCATCAGCCAGATGCTGGGCTCCAAGATCTTCAATTTGATTTGAGGAAATACGTAGTGTGGTGAGTATCTGTGAGACAATGTGAGAATAGATAGATGAGAGGGATGATGTGAGAGTAAGGCTCACCCTATTATGCTTTAATACATCAGCCAGATGTTGTGCTCCAAGAGCGCTCAATCTGTTCGCGGAGAGATGTAGTGTGGTGAGTGTCTGCGTATAAAAGAGAAATAGGTAAGTGAGAGCTGAGTAGATAATGCCAATCACCTTGTTATGTTGTAAGGCATCGGCAAGATGCTTTGCTCCTTGATCTCCAATTGCATTGCTCCAGAGTTGTAGTGTGGTAAGTGTCTATGTGGCAAGATGGAGATGTGTGTATGAGAAATATGAAGAGAATATAAGGATCACCTTGTTATATTTTAAGACATTAGCCAGATGTTGTGCTCCGAGAGTTCCGATTTGGTTATCCCAGAGGTCTAGTGTGGTAAGTGTCTGTATGAAAAAGTATAGATAGGTACATGGGGGAAATGAAGAGAGTGAAGATCACTATGTTATGTTGTAATATATCGGCCAGATGTTGTGCTTCGCTGTCTCCGATTCGATGCCATGAAAGATCTAGTGTGGTGAGTGTCTGTGGAAAAGTGCAATTGGCAGTACTGTTCGAAAAAAAGTAAAAGAGAAAAGAAGTTGGGCTATTAACTCGTTGGAACAAAGAAACTATACCAATTAAGAAAGAATAGACAGTTTATAGAAAGGTAGTGGTAAGTGTGTGAGGCACTACTGGATATTCGTATTGTTCTTTTCGTATTTTGTGAAAGGAATTTTAAGGAAATATATTTTTGATTGAGCATGCGTAGGTTTCCTTTTTTAGACATCTGTACAGAGTTGTACGAATGATCACATGACGACTTATCTTCGTCTTCTTTCAGTTTCATGATATAAGAGCACTCGGTCAATACACGATTCGACTTCATGAACAATAATAGCTACCACTCACTTTATCCTTTGTTCAATGTTTCCTTTCGTCTTACTTTTCTCTCCTTCATCTTGACAGCTCTTGTATATCAACTCGCGTTCTGTGTGAAACGGTTTGAACTGGAACGATGGAGTACTCTCTAACAAAATGTATCACAAGGAACAATTTAGGATTTTTAACAAAGATGATGAACTTTTTACAATTCTGTCTGAGTGCCTGTAAACCACCAAGAATTCTAGAAAGTGTGCAGAATCTCTAAAACTAAAAACTGCTTCTAAGTTTTAAGATGAGTTCTATCTTGGAACCATTTCTCTAGTTACTAAATTCCTTTTTCGAAAAATGCTTCTAATGAAGGTCGCTTGAACTTCACAGATCAGAAGATGACAAACGAGTCCTCCGAAGTCAATTTGAGATTTCGTAGAGTTCCACTATACTTTACCAGTATGTTGCAAATTCAAGGAATCACACTGATAGATTCTAAATTTTATACACTATGTGTAAACGACATTGTGAATCATTTGGATGATGAATATGTTATAGTTCTTTCAATAATGGTTATGTGCGCGTATTGAAATAAACAATTCAGTAACCCTTTTTTTTTTCTACTCACATTACTCCACTCCCGTTGCGCTCTACTTAGTCTAGATAGACAACACCTGTTCATTTTCAACGTAATGCAGACAACGATGAGTAGACACAACAGATAGAAATAGGCATAGTAGATTCAGCTCTGGTTAGCAGCATGAGCACACAAATATACACAAGTAGACAGACTGACGTGCAAAGATGCGTGATAACAGATATACTTTAGGCGTTGAAATGTAAATATGTGCAAATTAAAACAGATTCAAAGCTTTAAACATAAGCAATACATTAATTGAGCAAACAGCCAATGCTTACTAAAGAAATAAACAATTAGATAAAGATAGATATAATGTTAAATATAGGAATGAGGGATTAGGGAGAGAGGTGAAAGGTTCAGTTTAGAAATAAGGTCTTACGGTTAGAAATAAGGGGTTAGATATAGAGTTAATGAGCATTACTAGACTAAGCCCATTTGATGAAGCACTTATTTTTTGGGTAGAACATCTTTTGGAGGAAGAAAAATAAAGTGAGGGATAGAATCATATTCTTCTAGAATCTGAAGAGGCTCGATATGACTTCTGTTTTTAGAGAATAGTTGAATGAGCATTGTACACAGGGGATAACGGTAACGCTACTCTTTCAATTTCTCAAGGGCAATCACAACAAAACAGATAATGCAATAGTAACGAAACGGTGTTTTCCTCATTATCGTTACAGTGATCATTCAGAATATATTTTGTAATGAAACTTAATGAATTTTATCAAACAATCAAAAGAAAAGAAAAACTCTGTCGAACTTTTGAGTTGATCAGTTGGTCGATGAAATCATTAATTCAACTCAAACATTTCTCGTCTTAGTAACTAACAAAACGAAGACCTCTATTTTTAGATTAGTAATTTTTTTGGAGAAAAGTCTAAGATCAAGGGAGAAATATAGGTAAATTTACTAAAAAAAATGTTTTAAAAAGTCAACTATTATTTTTCTCTAAAACTCATATAAACCGATGTTAGAAACAAAGCCTAATAGAGTAACTAGAATGTACATCTATCAGCATTTGGATATAAAAGTTGACTTTGTTGTTGATGAAATTTCTGAATAGTGTGTTTAAACGCCAATTTCTGTGATTAACTGCAAAATACAAATTAATGATTAAAATATTTAAAGATTTATAATATTTAGAGTAAAGTATAGGTCCTATGCTGTTTTTTAGCACAATCAACGGAATTGGAAAGGCAAGGAAAGATTTTGTTCCGATATGAACGTCACTACTGTGATATGAACAAGATTGGACAGTTTAAAAAAACCATCAAGTGGAATCTCTCATTCATATTTATTTAGTTTAAAACATTGCTTACTGACAATAGATAGTTTATTTTAGGTAAGCCCTCATATAACATATTTTTGTCAACTTGATTTTGTTTTTGTCCTAGAATCACTGTTAAATGATTCTATCAGACTTCAACAAAGGTGAAGTTAAATAATTCTTTGCAAAGATGATGTCTTTTTTGTTCATCATCGCCCTACTTTTTATTTAGAACATGGTTCGTTTTTCTTCTTTCCAATTTTCAATTTATGAAAAAAAACAAATATACGAGGTATAAGCTGAGAAACATTTATTTAAAATCGATTCCTACGTATGAATATTATTTTTTTTCTTTTTTGCAAAGTTGATCTCATCTAACTATGTAAAATAGCATGCTGCTATATTGCTTTCGTTTTTCCTGCATATTTTACTCATATAAATTATGCATGCAATTCATAAACAACGACTACTAAAGCACGATTTATCATAACAAACGTCTAAATAATAGAAGAAGGGTGGCGATTTATCGCGTTACAGTTCACGATTATCGATTCGATGAATTGCGGTTAATCATCAATTTCTTAACGATTTTATTGGCATGAGAAAGTATAACATATTTTATCTCAACTTGTATTTACTATTGTGCAATGGTTGCATTCACTCAATTTAGCCATTTCTGTACCATTTGAGAAAAACTGTGAACTAAAGAAGTTCTTAGCATCAATCAATAGTTCCATCAATCAAATTAACCCATCATTTTCTCTTACAGTAGACGTCTTCTGAGAATATACTGATTTTCAAAAAGTTATATTTCATTCGATTGATTTAAAGATTATCATACGAGTCAAAGTAAGACGGGCTGATTCTCGTGGCATGTTTTGTTTTTCCCCATAGAATGTCAATGAGTGAAATTAATTGATTTTAGTAGTGAATTTATTCACTTTGAATAAGTTTCATGACAGTTGTTAGAAATTAGGGACTTCAAGGGTATTTTAAAGTTAAAGGATTATGTTTAAATAGACTATTCTGCTTCCAATAGCCTATTTTTATATTACTTTGAGTGATAGTTGAGGTTCAACTTCTAGATACATGACAAGATTTTCTCTTGAGAGTACTAAAATAACTCGAAGTGTAGTAATTCTACAGTTATAATATTCATAACGATGGTAGAAGTGAGCTTTGCTAAGTGATACTGCTCTTCTATTCTTTCAAAATGATATAAAAATATACCATCGCATGTAACATTACCTATGTTTGAACATGATCCTTTAAATTTTAAGCACCCTTGAAGTCCCTAATTTCTAATAACTGCCTCGAGACTTATGGAAAATAAAGAATTCACTACTGAAATCAATTAGTTCATCTCATTTGAAATTCTAAGGGAAAAAATGAAACATATTACGAGAATCAGTTCATCATGCTTTAGAAACTGAGACTTCCACTTGGGAACCTTCCCTCGTGAGTAATATCTCTAGCATTATAAAAGTTTGACTCCAGAATAATGATGAAAAATTTACCTGATATCGAGGATATGAATCAGTGATCATATTCAGCTGTGCACACACATTATGAAGTGAAAGTAAAATTGTTACTTCATCGAGATTATCCAGAATGCGATAGACGAGCTCGGCAGGTAATTGCAGAAGAGATGATGGAACTTTATTAGCCATAAATGTAACTTGCGTTCAAACTGTGTGCGTCGTTAAAATGAAAGCACGTTGAATTTTTTTTCTTTTATACCGACTTGTGTGTTGACAACGTGTAACGAGCCTTCATCGTGGTCGTGCAATTTGTTGTGTAAACAGAACTGAAACAAGTGCAGCGCAACGAAGGCAACGAATAAAGCAAAGTCATTTAAGTAACTACGCACATAACAATTTTTTTCAACGCAGCTTTGCACGAAATATGTGCTTCTTAAATGCATTCGAGACCTCTTCAAAGTTTCTTTCTCGCCATTCGATTGTGACTATCAGAATAAAAGCAACGAGAAAAAACTTAAATATAAATTTGACAGGAGATCACAACAAACGGATGAAACAGAGAAGAAAGACATTGATAAGAACGCCAACATAAGGATTTTATTATTATTATTATTATTATTATTCAATATAAACACCATATATGTGAATATAGTACGAGATTAAAACATATGTTGACTGAAGTCATCGCGGAACTGCTGAGGATGTGAGTATGGAAGAACAGAAGGTCTACACTCATACTCAAGACCCTGTATCTTTTATTGAGCATAGTCTAGTCGATAGCGAAAAGCAAGTTCAAAAACAAATTAACTTACTGCTTTCAACTCTGATTTGATGAAGTATATTAATTCAAAAAACTTGTGTCACATCAGTTATTTTTGCAAATTCACACATATTAAAGAAAGAACAGAAGTGCCTTACCTTCGCACCTACATCCGATAACTTCTTTTGAATGGTTTTCATTTGTTGCTAGAGAAAAACTATCATGTACCCTTTGGTATGATGACGAATGAATAGAATCGTTGTTTTTTCTTGTATCTATAAATGGCTACTCGTGCCATTTTCATTCATAATTGTTTTGATTAAATCGAAATGCATATGCACAATTTTGAGGTCGATCAACTGATGACATAAAGATAATAGTACTTCGTAGTTTTGAATATATTTTCATTATCTGTGTATTTACAAACAAAATGGATAAGGCTTGATTTCAACGATAATAATTTTCTTTTTCTTGAAGCTGTTCTTGATAACATACAATTGTTGCTTATGCATGATTTCTTTTACGAAATCGACGATAACAACAGCATCCGATGAAAGTTATGAAAACAAGTAAGAAAACTAGAATTAAGATGGTTTTGTTATTGATACGCTCATCCAGCGACTACCAATCTGAATCATAGCTAAAATATCTTCGCATAAGTATATTCTTCTTTTTTCTCTGAAAAACACAGAAAAAAAACATAAAAGTTCCTCAATCGATAGATACATTCGTCTCACGTAATTATATCAAATGAGTTACCAACCTTATTTCAAAAAATCTCAAAAAAGAAAGATATCTCAATGATTAAGATATTTTCTAATTGATTTTTAACTACTTCAAAGACACTAAGGATGATGATAGTAAGACCGATGAATTGATCTCCTACAGAGATGAATGCTGGTATGCACTTTTTTCAATACATTCTCGAGGTTTTGAATATGCAATATAATGCATGCAAACATGTTGAAGAATTTACAAGCTTTTAATCCTAGTGAGATATGTTTCTTCAGCAATGCGTAATATTTTGTATTCATTTTTTTTCCTCCTTTTTGTAAATGAATGAATAATATATTACGTCATATTTTTTCTCTTTTTAATTAGATAAAATATTCTTGAATATTACGGCTAGATAAATGATGATGATGGACACACATTAAGATGTGAACATATTTCATTTTACTTGTTAAGATTCTGATCTGGAGAACAATCAATTGACGATTTTATATGTATTTGCAATGTAGTGCATAGACAATTATTTATTATTAATAGATATCCATCAAACCAAAAACGAATCATATTGTGATCCTTTCATTAATGATGAACGCATTATGCATGCAAAACATTTTAAACAAGTTGGAATATAGATATGGGTGGGTATGGATCTGAAGATGGATCACGAAAAAACTCACACGCACATTCATACCCAAAAGATAAAGTGAGCTAAAGCGTACGATTTTTATATTAGACTGCCTTTTTTTGAGGCTTCTTAATGTCTAAATATCAACGTAGTTGCATGATGCTAGTTACTGCCAACACCTCGACGATAGAACAGAATTTTTTCTGATATTTTGTTTTGCAAGCATGAAGTGAATACTACTCGATATTCGAGTTCCATGAGAATCAATTAAATTTAGTTTATAGAAGTAAGTAAATTTGGATGTAGAAAACTTTTAATTTTGACGGACAGTAATTTTAAACATTTGACTAACTGTTCATGAGCATAGTAAATTAATTGACATCAGACAAAACTCATCCTCGGATGAGAAAGTGTTAGTCGGTATTGAAAACTAGAATTTTGACAACGACTGAATCTTAGTCCGTGGAAAACTTTGAAGTTCATATTTTCTGATCATTGAGACTTAAGAAACCATTAAAAATGAGCATAATAAGTTAAGCTTTAGTGCCACAAAAATATATAAGAAAACGAAAAAAAACCAACGAAAGACCGACCGATCCGATACCGGTTTGCTGGTCCGGTACCAGCTATGACCGACACCTACACTCTTTCTTTACCCAAACATTGAGAGTTATAGTACTTCTAGCTATATTTTGCATGATATTGTCGCTCTGTCTTTTATTATCATTTATGAGTCATTTTGTTTTCTATGCTCGTACATGTAAAACTCGAAAGTGCTTACATGATAAAAGAAAGACATAGAAGATAGAGATGTTTCAGTGAAAAGCTACATCATTAAAGCAAAGCGTTACACTGAGAAAGTAATTGAAGAACCAACAAAGTAAACGGAGAGAATAAAAAGAGAAGAATCATTATAAGGAACTGCGAAGATACACGAGTAGAGCGAGCAACAAGAAGAAAGAGAAATAGAAAGAACAGATAAGAAAAAGAAAGGAAAGAAAAGAAGGAAAAAAGAACATTGAATAAAGCATTACATTTTTTGCTTTTTTCTGTTATATCAATTCTCATCAATAAAAGACAACCAGTTCGAAAGAAATGCTTCGTGTAGATCTATCAATTGAGTTATTATATCCACAGAAAGAGAGAGAACATTTTGCCTCCGATTTATCTCGGTGGCCGTAATGTAGAAGAGATTTTTTTCTGTTCTTCTCGACAGGCAGAAAAGTATGCAACACAAATGCAGTGATATCATTTAGTTGCTTCACATACACTCGTTTGTTTTGTCAATCATGATACTGTTAACGCTCGTTATAGCCATTCTAGTGTTATGCTACTATATCAAACATGTCTACTTTACTTTGCGTTGCTCAATACCCGGTTTGACACCGCAATTTCTCTTTGGCAATTTGTTACAAACAGGAATCCTTGGACAAGATGTACCTCTGAATATTGTATTTTTACAATTCAAAGCTAAATTTGGCGATATATATCAATTTTGGCTTGGTCCTACGCGTATCATAGTCGTCAGTCGACTTGAAGATGTGCAGCATATATTTGCTCATCGACATGTGTACGATCAAGGAGATATTTTTGCAGAAAAATTTGGTCTAGTCAATCCAAATGGAATCATTGCTTTAAAAGGTTAGAAACAAATAGTAGAAAAGAATTCCCTATTCTCCACGTGTTTGATAAATATAATTCATAATTGTTTTCTTTTTGGAAAAAAATAGGAGCCAAATACAAACGACACGCAAGTATTGTCGGTCCATTATTTCGTGGTAATAAAATTAGCATACATTTAGACACGACTATTGATTGTACGGACAAATTATTAAATCGATGGCGTACTTATAACAATGACCCAGCACACATTCACTTAAATATGATTGAACAATGTCAACAACTTTTACTTGCCATTTTCGGTTACATTGCATTTGACTATGATCTACAGACACTCGACGACGAGAATAATAATAGCCCAAATGAACTCTGCCGTGCATTGCACACATTTCATAGTACAGCAGTGGATCTTATACGATTACCAACAGTCATCGGTCGTATTTACTTATTGTTGAATCGAGAATATCGTCGATCGCGAGCAATTATTGATCAGTATTTACAACGAATGATCGATCAAGAATTAGCCGAAAATCCGACGACGAGAGCTGAACGCAAGCGAACATGTTTGATTGCTTCATTGGTCACTTCATTGCAACAGGACGAAATGTTCGAAGCTACAAAATCCGAAGAAGATAGGAAAGGTACCTGATCACATCGACAGAAGTTGATGTTGATAAGAACATGTTCATTTCATTGGTTTAGGTCTTTCCCGAACTGAGGTGATGAATGAAATGTGCTCATTTCTGACGGCAGGCTATTCAACGACATCAACAGCCCTTGCTTGGTTCATCCACTTCATGAGTAAATATCCTTTAGTACAAAGTAAACTCAAAAGAGAATTAGCTGAATATCATCTTCAACGTCTCTCGATCGAACAACTTGACTCGCTCGGCTATTTGGATTGTGTTCTTCGTGAGGTGCTTCGTTTTGCACCGCCTATAATCGGTACTCTAAGAACACTTCAAGTCGATGATCGATTACCATCGAGTGGCTTTCAATTGAACAAAGGTGATCATGTGTTTATTTCATTGTACAACATGGCTCGAGACCCACGATATTGGTCGGGACCGATCGATCCTGACCAATTCTATCCCGAACGATTTCAAGATGAAGATAATACAATTCGTAATAAAGCAGCATGGATGGTATTCGGAGGTGGTCATCGTCAATGTATGGGCCAGGATTTAGCTCGACTAGAGCTTAAAGCTATTTGTGCACGACTCATGCAACATGTGACGTTTGGTGATGGTGGGCCCGATGTTAATGCCGGCGGGTACAAATACTCGGATACACTCTTACCAAAACGCATAGGTGTCACAATAACATTTGATGACTGAATACGTTTTCATGTAGGTGTGGTTGTGGATATGTGTGTGAATGAGTACCATTATAAACCATACCCACACCCTTCTTACTTTTATTGAGAACATGGTATATCCCAATTTCTAAGAAACTGAAATTTATCTGCATCATAATGTGGTAGATGATACAAGCTAAAGAATACTGCTGCAAAAGGCTACGTTAAATATCGATAATAAATAGCGAAACTTCATCTTTATGTAGACGATTCCTAGTTTCGATTTCACACTGGTTAAGAAATTCAATTTTATTATATAAAATTTTTTAAATTATAGTTTTCTGCACTTATTTCTTAAAACATCGAAAGTTCTTTTATTATCATTGCATTTGAGTTTCCTGGCAATAGAAACTTACCATTTCATGAATGAACACCTTATAATCATGCAGATGTTGTCCTATAGAAATGGATCATGAAATACCAGTTCAAAGTAGGAAAATCAAGACATGTAAAAAAAA
>CAJNOP010000231.1:0-10577 GCA_905250075.1 Rotaria sp. Silwood1
GCACTCGATGTAACTTGGAGGAAGTTTTTTAATTATGAAGTTTGACAACAAATCAAAACCTGCTGACTTCTTAGGCTTTAACGTTTCAATTAATCGTGAGATTTCCCAAACACTAGTTTTTTCGACTTTATCTTTTGAGATTATTAATTTATTTAACAACTCTTTATATTCAATGTCTAAATGAGTTTCATGTACATTATAACAATCCAGAGCAGATGCTTTAAACTGTTCACTATAATACTGATATAGTTCGTTTGTAATTTCTTGTTGAGTTGATATTATTTTAGAGCCATCCGAAAGTTTATAAAAAGGCAGCGTACGCGGTTTGTGAATGCGAGATAAGTGTGTCCAAAACGCTTTATCTGATTTATTGTAAGACGTTTGAATGTTAACCAAAAAATTTTGCCATTGAGCATTTTTGTATTTAGCAACTTCAACTTTGGTCTCTCTCGTCATTGTACGTAGTAGCACCCTCGTTTCCTCATTAAAAACTCCCTTATGTCTTAAATAATAATATCTATTTCTCACTTTTCGTATTTCTTTTAATTTTTCGATGATATACTCCGGTAATGATGGTTTATATTTATCTCTCTCTTTTCAATGAGTCACTCTATTTTTGACAGCCGCGATGAAACGAATATATTGTTTGTACCACTCATCAGCACTATTTTTTTTTGTTCTCTCATCCAGAATGTTTGTAATAGCGTTATTACTGCTTCAAATGCCTTCCGATTTGTATGAGGAAAAAAACTGTTTATATCGAAAAAAATGTTCTCACACGATAACACAATCGGCCAATGATCACTAGTGCCAAAAAACAATGTTTCGCTTGAAATAGTACTCATATT
Organism: Rotaria sp. Silwood1; assembly: GCA_905250075.1. Lineage (NCBI taxonomy): Eukaryota > Metazoa > Rotifera > Eurotatoria > Philodinida > Philodinidae > Rotaria > Rotaria sp. Silwood1. The sequence continues at coordinate 849 of CAJNOP010000231.1, forward strand.
AGAGAACGACAAATCTATATTACGTAGAGAGCGCTTAGATGAGTTGGACGTTGATGGAATGTAATTGAGATTATTTTCATTAATCCATTCTTTCACGTGCGCACCTCTTCTATCAGTTATTGGACTATTCCATTCCTTGACTGTTGCATTAAGGTCACCTGATAGTATGGTACCTTCTACGACATAAGACAAGATATCATCAAGATCACGCTCTTGACTAGTGGGCCAGTAAATACCAATGATACGTACTGGTTCTGATAGACCTGTTATATCAATGACAACTGTGTTCGGAATGTTAACCTCGATGCGCGTCGCTTTCAGATGCTTCCCTACTGCTATACATACTCATCCATTCTTGTTAGTTCCCTTTTGATAGAACGTGTTAAAATGTGGTAATCGGCTCATGTTCCATAACTCATCAACTTCAGTAAATATACCAATAGAAGCTTGAATTTGATACACTAAATCAATAGCTTCAAGCACACGCGTACCCCAACCTTCGACATTGTAACATAGGAACTTAATATGTTCTTTTTGGATTTGTGAAGGAGCTATTCCAGCATTTCCCCATTGTTCTAAGACTGTGTTCAAGGTTCTACCCATGTACCATTCATCTAAAAGAGATAATACTAATTTCTGATCTTTAGGTGCAAAATTCCAAGTTTTCAGCCGGTGCATAGCTTCATCTATAGGACTAAATGAATAATTCTCTGAAGCAGGAAAGAAAACTTTAGCGTGTACATTAAGATCTGACGTTCTACTTATCATTCTGTGATGATTTGTGATCTGATGCAGAGTGTTGATCAATGTTAGTATTATGCACAAACAGATCAACTTGCTGATTTAATTGATTTAATTGGAAACCATTTATTAATCTTGAGGACGCGACATGAAGGCGCTTGTAGTATTCGCTCGTGACCTGTACCAACGATGATCTTTCAATTTTGCTAGCAGTTAACGATGCTGGTATAACATATTGCATGAAGTCTTTCATCATATTGATAGTATCTGCTAAGACTGCTTGATGTAGCTGAATATCGAGAGTAACGGTTTTTATACTTGATGATACTAGATCAACTTTATTTTCAAGCCGTTTGTTACTATCAATTAGTTTTGTCAGATTATCATTGATGGATTCAATTGTTTTATCAGTATATGATGCTCGTAAATTATTCGATTCAACAGTTGTACGTGGTAGCGCAGTATTCCATTTTTTATTAGAATTATTATCACTTGCTGCTAATGGTGGAAAGTCTTGCTCTCGACGTTCAAATGTAGGTGCTTTCTCTTGCGGTGAGAATCGCTGTAATAGTCCTTTTTGTATGGCATCTTCGACATCTTCCTTTAATTGATCTTTATATTCTTTTAAAACTTGACATTGACTATCCAACGAATGATGATCTCCATCACATTGAGCACATTTCGGTACATTTTTACACATATGAGGAGTATTGACATTCAGACTTTCAAGACAAATACGACATTTGCTTTCTGAGTTGCATTTGTTCCTTAAATGACCAATACGCCAACATTTCGTGCAGTAAGTTAAACGATTTCCCGGATAAAACTTGGTGATCGATAACCACGAATGACCTATTGCAATTCGACCCAGTTGCAACACAGCATTATATTCACCATAATCTTTCACTTCGAATCGATAATCATCGGGTTCTTCTTTGGTATGAATAATGAATACGTTTAATACGATCTGCAGAAGCAATTGTTCGCTGAATTTCATTGGAAACAAAATTTTCATCTAATTCCCTAGGTACGTAACGGACGACGAGAGCGAATGAGTCAGGTATATATTTTGGTTTCACGACCACAATATCAATTCCATTTATCTTTGTTGGCCATTTATCCGAACTGACGAGAGTAGCGTAATCTTCTTTATTATTAACACCTAACTTTAGCTTTTTTCCTGCCCATCCTACTAATGTAAATCTATTGATTAAAACACCATTGGTTTGCAGTTCTTTCAGTATAAGATCACTTGCATGAAGAGCTGTTGGAATGCTATTACGATCCGCATCCGAGGTGAATTCAATAAAGAAACATGGTAAATTAGACGATACCGCGTGCTTCAATTGATTAAAAGAAATTCGTTTACGATTCGTATTATCTTGATTTATCTCTTGATGTTGTCTTACATCTGACGACATCGAAGACGATGGTTGCTGTGTTTGTAAATTAATTTCTGGTTGTACATTATGTGAGTGCTTATGTGCATTATTGTCAATACCCCTTCGAGGATATTTACGGAGACCTCTTCCGTTGCTGATCGAACCTCCGCTTTTATCTAGTGGATGACCACGTTTCGGTGTTGAATTCACTGGTTGCATGAGTTGTTGTTGCTGATTTGACTTCGAATAATTTTTCTGCAAGTACTTATGTACATTTAAAGCTGCTTGCGGACACTCCGATAAAAATCTTGTTATAAGTTCAACTTGAACATTTGATATAGATATAGATATAGAACCTTGTTCCAGTGACTCATATTCCTTTCCAGACTGAAGATCCTCATTAGGATCAATATTAATTGCCTCTGCCATCAGTACTCTCGTATCGACTTAGAGAGGCAGATGCACAAAGAATGTAACGATAACAAAAAAGAAAAATGTGACTATACTTCACGAAGCAAAAATGAGAATGATCAATAATCGACTAACAATGATAATAGTGTAAAGTCTATGAGATGGAAACGCTAGTATGTTATATTGGATGGATTCCGAGCGAACTCTTTGATCGTTTTGAGCCTCGCTCCCAGAATGCTTCAGGATGATGCCAAATACTATGCTCTATATCGAACAATTTCTATTAAATTTAATGTTGATTAGATATATCACGTATTTAACAAATTGTATTTTCGGTATTTTTCCCTTCGGTATTTCTCTTTTCGACATTTTTCCATTTCTCTAAAAATTTTCATCGTTTTTTTCTCAACATTTTTCTTTTTGGTCTTTTGACGGCCAACCTTTCAAATAACGATATTAAGATTATTGTTTATTTTGAAAAATAAGAAAAAAAAACAACGCATTGATGATATAAAGTAAAGGAGTAGAGTCCCAATTTATTCGTACACATATATAAAAGAACGATACAAAAAGGTGAAAACGTAATACTGACGTAAATAGTAATAACATGTGCATCCTCCCAATAAATGTATGTAAATAGAAAAAGAAAAGATTGTTTATTATCATAAGAAACTAAATATATCATTTGATAAGTTTAGCAGTGGAAAAGATGGGTAAAATTGTTTTAACTGGTTCAACTGGTGCACTTGGTTCAAAAGTTTTACGATATTTATTCGAATTTGGTGTTAATTCAAAAGATATAATAATATCTGTTTATAATCCAAATGGTATTGGTCCTCACTTAGAAAAAATTGTTTTTGATGTACGCGTCATGGAGATTATAAGAAAAAAGAAACTCTTGAAAAAGCATTTCAAGGTGGAGAAATTTTATTTCTAATCTCATCTATTACAATTAACAATGAAAAACGAACTGCAGAACATCGAAATGCTATTGATGCAGCTATAAATGTTGGAATTAAACATATTTATTATACAAGTTCATCAATTGGAGACACAAGAGATGTAGAAATAATGAGAGCACATTTAAATACAGAAGATTTACTTAAATCATCGCCTATTAAATATACAATTATTCGTGAAGAATTTTATTCCGAAGTTTTTCCACTTTTTCTTGGACATTTTGATGCTAAAACAACAAATGAAATTGTTATACCAGCAGATGGTGGAATTCCTTTTGTTGCAAGAGATGATTTAGCTGAAGCAACAGCAAAAATATTAATAGAACCAACTAATATTTATCAAAATAAAACTATTTTATTAACTGGTTCAAGACTTTATACATTAAAAGAAACAGCTTTAATTGTTTCAAAAATTCTAGATCGTCAAATTCCAATAAAAATTGTTTCATTAGACGAATATATTAATCGAAATTTAAAAAATCAAAATGAAGTATGGGTAAGAATATGGGCTACAATTTATTTAGCATTACAACGTGGAGACCTTTCACAAATTGATAAAACTTTGGAAAAAATATTACAACGATCACCGAAAAGTTTTGAACAAACTATCAAAGAAATGTTAACAGAGAAAGACACAGATGATAAAGAAACACAAATTAATAATAAATATATCCAAGCATCAACATTCAATAATAAAACTTAATTTCATTTTAATGGACTTTTTTAAATAATAAATAATATCTCTTATTTTAACGAAGATGTATATCTAGAAATAATCTAAGATGTTATATATGATTCGGTACGTGACGCTTGCAAAATATGAAAGTACAATAGTGGCACCTCTCACTCATCTACTACGTTGCCGTTACACAATACAATGACAGTGCAGAGGCACGAACTTTATCTTTATTGGTAGTTTGCCTGTTATGTGTGAACAGATGTATTATCAAAGTCGGGAGAAAAAATAACCTATTTTTATTCCCTGCGTAAAAAGAATCAAATTGCATAATTTTAGTTTAACATTTTGGCAGCTCTTTTTTGCATTGATAGAAAATCGAAACATTCTGAAAGGTTAGTAAAAGATTGAGTCATAAGGAAGCTAGATAACAGCTTATTTAAAATAACAGTACAGAACAAAACAAAGCACACAAACGCCACATTTACTGCTGGACGCAGTTTGACAGTCAATAGAATTTATTCTAACTGATTAAATCTATGTCAACAATATCTCTTCTTAATTTACCAGTCGAGATCTTACATTATATATGTGACAATCTGGTTATATCGATCATTCTTCGTTCGTTTCATTATGTTTGTAAAGATTTATATGCTATTATTAACACATTTGATCGTTATAAGGTTAATATTAGTTCAATATCAGTACCTGAATTGGAAGAATGAGGGCGCATAAGATAGGGAATCAGCCCATTGGTATTTTTCCTGACAAGCTCTATTCAATTTTATATCAACAGAAAGAGTAAGTTGAGACGAGCATTTTGATGCTAAATTCATGAGACCTTGCTCGAGTTGTGAAGACTAAAAGTCTTAAACAAAATAACTCATTTTTGGCCATTAATTCGTGCAGAGTGGTTCCAATTCTATAATAAATATATAAGACAAAATAGCACCTAAATAATGAATTTGATAGCTCTTGAGTAGGACTTCAATTCTATATAAAAATCAGCAATCGATTATTTAGTTTCATGAGATAAAGATTGAATGCATTAAGAAGTGCTACGAATATTTGTCATGTTCTTTTATTTTTCGGCAGATATTCGACTGAGAAAACTGAAGTAACTAAAAAATTGGCTCAGTACATTCGATAGCCCTTTTCAAAAGATACAATTTCATTACATTTCCATTTTAAAAAGAGCATGGTCACTAGTGCAAAAAATGTCCTTAATAGTTTTCATACACCATACTGTAGGCTTTTTGACTTGAGTTCGTCAAGGATCATTGAAATTCGAATTTTATCCGCTATTTTGATTTAGATTTGTACTCGTTACTGAAGATTAAGTTGTTTTAGAAATCCTAGAACATATATTTAGAGTCATCCAGAAACATAGAGGTGCTAGGAAGACCATAAAAATACATCAATACTCCAAAACTATATATTCTACATATTTTACACCAAAGTAACGTTTGATAACCACTGAAAATATCAGAAAAATCTTGTAGAAAATATTTAATTAACACTTAAAGAGTCAAACGATATAAATTAGATAGAATAAAGGGATCGCGAAACGTGTTCTTTTTATTGAAACGAATGAATATCTGACAAGGGAAGGTTCCCAGGTGTGTCCCGGGGATTTCAATGAAAATGATGTCGGTTTGTTAAGTCAAGTATATCTATCCTAGTTGTGAAACAATTAGGTGCTTGGACTGCGTTAGTAAAAAATTATACACGAAACAGTTTTCAAAAATTTGACATATATGCCTCGCTATACAGGTTTTTTTCTTATGAATTTTTTAAAAATTCTAGTGTATTTGCTCTCTAACTATTATATATCTTGTTCGATTTGTGTGCTCTCTGTGCTTTCTTTATATCATCCTGGATCTCGTATATTAACTATATGTATTCTGTATCTCTATATGTTCGTACTTTCTTCTTCAGGTCTCTGTTATCACTATTTATTTGTTTTTCTGATATACATCTCTCTTATATTCGTGTATTCGTTCGCTCTTTCGATCTATAAATAGACCACGATGTTCGAAATAAATTATGTAATAACCTTCACAATCTCTAAAGTGATATATTAAGGTGTTCTCAACATAAATATGATAAATGTTAACAACATTCTTTACATGTTTAACAATCTGGTGCGTCAGAAATATTCAGAAACTACTCAAACTAAGCCATCGTCCAAAGATTATGAGCTGGCGGATCAATTATTTCTGTTGTTTAACCAACTACTAACTCTAACAGAACCGCTAGTCGACCATATTATAACATTGAATTTCGATGAATATGACGATTGTAGTGCTAATTATCAAGAGAAAGATAAGAATGATATTACATTGAACGTCGATGGTATAAAATATTTCTTTAGGACAATGTGTGCCATCATTGAATTTTCAAAAACCCACACTTTTCATACATTATGTAGGCGACATAGACAAATAAAACACAAGGAACAGTTACGCCGAATGAAGCAATACGCTAATGCTCAAGGTACAAAAACATAAAAACTCCAACATGGCGGTGACTTAGTCTATACGGAATTTATTCGTACTCGAGAATGCTGTTTATCAATACACGATTCCGATTTAAGACGCTTGGCTATCAAAAAAGCACATGATTTAAATATTGTTTGGTTTTACGGCATCTCATTATTGGATATTAAACTTCAAACATCGCCACTACATTTCATCAAGAAAAGCGACAAAGTTGGTAACCAAAAATCATTTGGAAGATCGAGATAAAATATTAAAATCTGTCGAAAATTTCGTCACGACAGTAAAAATTTCCATTCCAGATTATACTAAAGATCATATATTGAACAGCGATCAAAGCAGTTTCAGGTGCGATATTCATGAATGGAAGGAAATTAGATAGAAAATAAAATTTTTGGTTTTTCAGTTATGACAATCCATCAATACGGACACTAGCAACAACTGGTGAAAAAACAATAAAAGGCCAGGTCAAATCAATGAATCCTGTTACTCATTCATACACGATTATGCCGATCATTAGTATGGCTGGAAAATTAATTGGCTCGGTTTTTATATATTTACAAGAGCCTATGGGAAAACTCGAACCACGTGCCAAACAATGCATTTATTAAGCGAGTAATATTCATGTTATATGCAGCAAGTCCAGAAAATTAACTAAAAAAATATTCAGTATTGCACTGAAAATGTTTTAAATTCATCGATTTCGGAAGATTGTTTACTACTGCTCGACTCTTGGTCTGGCCAGACCGACCCTAGCATTTTTGATGATATTTTCGTTGAAAATATCACTTGTAAGCAAATGCAAATTCGACTAAAACAAACCGGTGATATTCAATCATTGGATCGTTATTTTCTTCGACAATGGAAATATTTTAAACAAAAGATTTATGACGGCATGGATATTGATCAAATGGACATTGACATCTTTGTAGAAATTTCATTTTAAAAATGCATTCTTTGATATACAATCAACTGGCAGCTAAAATATTCTCATCTTTAACCAAATATGCTTGGTATTCAAGTGGTTCTATCTTAAAAGGGCCTGGTCATTTTGAGAATGTACACGATCTATGTTTCTCTTTCGATGATGATTTGTGTTCTATGACAGCGTGCAGTGACTTTTCTTTCATTTGCTGTTGCCATTGTCATCGTATTCTGTGCTACAACCGCTTTTTTGTAGATGGTCATAAACATTAATAAAAAACTTCTTGTTTGTTGTGAAACAAGTAATGCGTTAGTCCCATTCATACAAAAACTGGTGTAGCTTTCAAAATATATGGCGATGGTTTGTCTGGGGGTGGGTGTTGGTGTAGGTGGATGGGAGTGGGTGTGAGGATGTGAGTGTGGATGTGGGTGTGGATGTGGGTGAGTGTGGGGGTAGGGGTGAATGTACGTTATCATAGACTAACACTCACAACCACACCCACCCACACCCACACCCTTAATAGTGGTACGATCGATAAAAAGTTCACCTTTATCGTACCAGACTATTACCGTCTTGTCCGGATCACTGTTAAACTGAAAATGTATGAACTCGACTATATATATATGAAAAGAAAATTTCTTCCTTTTTTTGGACAATCTCTTCTGATGAAGGGCAATGTTGTTGTCCAAAACGTTAAGTTATTTAAATAAATAAATAAGTATTAATTGGCAAGTGAACAATTTACTCAACAATGTCAATAATCTTTCTTAATCGAAAACTAAATATATGTTTGGTCATATCTCGGATTTCAAGAGTGATAATTCACTTTCATATTGAATTTTGATTGGATTCATTTGTTTTATTCTATTTAAGCGGGAATGAAAATGATCTAAATAATATTAATAATATTAATAATAAAACTAAATGACATCAAGAGAACGATCCATCAACAACATCAAACATGGACAAAGATAAATAAGTTAATCGTACACAAATAGGTACATTTGGAAATAATCCATTTATGATGAAATGATTCGAACTAATATGTTGACCATATTCCATAGATACTAGTTGATTAAATTCATTTGAAAATGATCGTTTTGGGCAATTACTTTCAGCAACATTTATTTGTCTCAGATCAATTTCGACCTTTACTTCTATAGAAGATTAATCATATCATTTGGAAGAAACACTTGATTATCTTAAATCAACATTCAATGTTAATAAAAGGAAAACTATTCAATGTAGACAAGGTGGTTATTGCTTCTTAATTAGGAAATATTCATTGTAAAATAAATTTCAATTATTAATCTTCTTTTATTCGTGTGTTGAGCTAAAATTTTTTGGATATTCTCTTAGAACTAAAAAGTGTCTACGGAGTAAACTTTAGATGGATATTCTATAAATAAAGTTAGTTTCTGAAAATAATGGCTAACTTCGAGAAAGAATATTTCAATATAATAATCTCATACTTACAGAATAACTTATTTTGCGAATCTCAACAGTCTTAACAAGAGTACTTTATTTTGAATGCATAAGATCTTCTGATTTAGATCCATTTTCATATCAGAGTATTTTATCGGCTGGTCTAGCTCAGCGATCTGCAAAAAAACACTACTACCAATATTGTATCTTAGGTTATGAATTGGGGAATATCTCTCGAAACCAATATTTCTTTTGCGACAATATTCCTTTAAACATATCTTATCAATTTTATGTCTTCGTATCAATAAGTCAATGATCTTTAGAGGGAAAGAAATTTTGAAGTATAGAGTAAAAATTTGAAAGATCATACAGACTGTATATCATGAACATCTCATTAACGTCTCTTAAAATCACTAGAAACAAACAATCTCATAGAGATTCTACAAACAGCTTTGTTTTCGTTCCTCTGAGCTAAATTATCTGCATGCATCTCATTCAATATATCCCTTTGATTAAATTTTGATCAACTCAAAATTGTTTAATCATTTTCAAATGTATCTTGGCAATCACCATCACCATTAAATAATTGTTAAACTAACAAGTAACGCTCGTCTGCAGACTCGCTCAACTCTTTCTCGTACAAGAACTGTTTTTAGATGGTAGGCTTTTAATACATTATTGTATATATAAGTTTATTTCTAACCTAAATTAG